>CATIWF010029383.1:0-83664 GCA_949630135.1 Balakata baccata
TCCATAATCCTTATTAATAATTATCAAATTTTTCATGCATATCATTATTAATAATTATTAAAATATGTATTTATAATTTATGAAATCTTGTACATAATACCTATTTAAACCATAATATAACCAATTAATTCCCAAAAATTCTCACTAAATTCCTACTAACTTTATTTTAATTCTATTTTCATTTTCCTATCAAAATTCATTAAAATCTCATGAAATCAATTTATTTTCCTTATGATACACCATCATGTCCATTCACCCTATCTAGTTCAAATTTTATTTTCATCAAATCATTCATTCCAAACATCTTAACTTAAACTAAATTTCATGTTTCTACACTAAATTTTCTTGAATTCATAATTTTTCTTCATGCACACATATATACATACACATGAAAAACCATCAAAATAAATGGAAAACAATAAAATTTGTATTCACAAACCTTATTTCTCTATTCCTTTTCCTTTTTCTTTATCTTTGATTGCTTCCTCTTTGTCACCTTCACCTAGCAAAATTTCATGCATAAGTTTTCTCTCAATTTTTCCTTTTCAATAATCCAAAATTTGCATGATTTATAAATCTCTACCTTAAAATATACCCAAAATACAATTAAATTTACTAAACTCACTACTTGGAGTTTTACTCTAAATTCTTCCTTCACACTTCTATCAACTTTTTTACCAAAAATTGAGTTCTTGAGCTTGCCAAAGAAGGATCTAGGGCCTTAGAATTATTCGGGAGCTGAAATTTTGGTGGAATTTTGGAGAAATTTGAAGAAATTTGGAGTGGGAAATGGGGGAGAGGGTTTCGGCCAAGAGAGGAGTGGTGATGGTGGTGGAGGGTTCTTGAAAAATTCTGATATTTTGTCCCTTTTATGCCCATCCAAATGGGTCAAGCTAGGTCCCATCCAAAATAGGTCCATTATCCAATTTTTTTAACATTTTCAAACTCAAGTATTTTCCTTCTATTTTTCTTGCATCATTTCTCATAAAAATATATCCATAATTCTTAAAAAGTATTCCTTAGGGTACACAAAAATTTTCGAGTCAAAATGACGTTATTTTCTGGTCTGAAAATTTATACCGGTCTGAAAATTTATTTTTCTGAGTCATCCAAAAATAAATTTTTCCCTACTGAAAAATCCCTCATAATATTTAGAGTGAGTCTATGTGTTCAAATAATTTTTCGGAAGTCTCTAGCATTTTTTTCAAGCTCAATCAAAATTCAGTCAAACTAGGTTACTATTCAAACTGAACTGTATCTTATTTTTATTTTTTGACTTTTAAAAGCTCATTTGAACTCAATTTCAGCTCAAATTATATTCTCGGACTTCTCATGAATTGTACTTTCCAATGGTCAAGTAAAATATTTTTCGCTCTTGAATGGTACTATTCATCCCGGGGTGACATCATTTATGCCTAGAAAGTACTATTCAAGATTATCGAGTTTTTGGAGCATTACAGAAAGAATAAGAGATTAAATAACACACGATTCATAATATAGTTAAATAAATGCAACTTAATTAAACAAAAAAAGTTTGGAAACATAATATAATCTAACACTAGTGGTTCCTTCATAAAATATTGAATCCCTCTTTTTTTTTAATATCTTTAGTCAACAATAATATCAAATATGTTTCTCACTTGCAACTACATGATTTCTCCTAGATCTTTCCTTCACTCAAACAAATCACACCAACCTTCTTTACTTAGCTTTATCTAGATCAGTTCTCCATATCACTATCAATATGGATCTTAGGAAATGGAACGTGGATAGTTGGAAATCAAAGATATTAGCCATAGTAATTTTGGTCCCGCTCCTTTTGCTGTAAAGAAAAAAAAGAGGATTACTGACTAACTATCGTCAACAAGAAGAAAAAATGATGAATAACCTTACAGCTTCTATAATAACCAGATAAGGAGAAGATGAAATCAGTTCTCAGGGTACGCTTTCCCTCTAATTGTATTCTATAAATCGGTAAAAAAAATATATATTTTCGGTATGAATAAAAAGAAGAAAAAACAGAGATATTTATGTAAATAAAACAAAAAAAAAATGCTACTCTATAAAATTTCGTCACATATTTATCCATTGAATTTTGAAACTGAGCTTAAACACTGTCTGGGCCCATCTTCTCTTTTTCTGAACAGCGTTTTGGCCCATCTTCAATCTGATTTCAAGCCCAAAGTAGAACTCTTAATTGAATATCAAATTTTAATTTTTTTTTCAAAATTACTCCTACTTCTATTTTTTTCATTTTTACTTTATTTTTTCTTGTTCTTTCCTCAGTCAAACCTTGAAAAAAAAAATAATTATACTATATATATATATATATAAAAATGAGAACAGAAAATAGATAAATTTACTAAAAAAACAATTGAATTAATTTTTTTATTTAAATAATTTAATTTATTAGTGAATAATATTAATAATTCATTAATTAAAAATCCTATTTTAACCAAATAATTATGTTATATATATATATATATATATATATATATAAAATAATAGATAACTAATATTAAAAAAAAGAAATGAATAATTTAATAAAAAAATATTATGAAAATAAGGTAAAAAAATATAAAGAATAAAATAATTTATATACAATAAATAAATTAAGAAGTATAATTGACAAAATAATTAACGAACCAGATAATATAACGTAAATTTTTTATATGTAGAATGATATAAGAATCAATTATAATTAACAACTATTAATATTTAAATTAAATTAAATAATTAAAATTAATTTATTTGACAAAATTATTATTATTATTATATGAAAACTAAATATTACACAATAAAAAAGTGGTTACTGATCTCCGGCGACCACCTCCCTTCTCTATCCTACGCAAGGGTGCAAGTGTTAGGCGTACGACCATGTTGCACCGAGAGGACAGATCGAAAAAACTCGATTGTGAAATTGAAGGTGCTAAACCGCACACTTAAAAATCTAATTTGTTTTGTTATTTTATTCTGATTCACTTCATAAGCAGTCTTCCTATCGTCTACCCCCGCCATGAGCAAACATATCAAGGATTCCTACGGTGTTCTACCCGTGGAATCACTAACAAACACAACCCTCTTTATTTTTTATTTTTTATTTTTTTGGTTAAATGAATGGTTTGCTTTCTGAAAATATTCTTAATTATTTTGGTTTTTGTATATTGGATTCGATTTTGATTTGAAATTTGTTTTGCGGAAGTTAGACGCTGATCGTCTAAGGTTATCTGAATGGACACGATAAAAAAAATTTTCATTTTGGACTTTGAAGTACCATCAATAATTCCTGGAGCTTATAAAGAAAAGATTCTTAACTTTATTTAAGACTATCTATTATTCTTTTCTTTTCTTTTTCTTTTTTTTTTTTTTAAAAGAAAGAAAATAAAACAATTTAACCTAAATATATCTAAAGTATTTGAAAAGAATTCTCATGGTATATTCAAGGGTATTTCAAATGTATATTTAAGATATTTATAAAGTATTTATAGAAAATTTTCAAACTATTTTCAAAAAAATATACCCAAATATACTGAATTAATATATACTCAAAATATACAAAAGATATACCAAATATGGATTTCTTTTAATATTTTGATGTGACTTTTTTTAAGTTGGTATATTTTTGTAATATCTTTTAGGCACTTTTAATAATTTTGATAAAAAACTTTAAGCATAGGTAATGCTTTTTTGTCATTTTTGAAAATTTTTTTAATTAATTAAATATTAGCCAACAAAAATCAGAAAACACCAATTTATCTAAATTGAACATTACAACCCATTGTTTATATTAGAAAACTCAAACGGGTTAGGGAATGCATAAGCATAAATATAGGAAAACATATGCAGAGATTCCAATTATTATATGCTAAATATATATAGATCATGAGGAGTCAACTACACTAACGCTAAAACTAATGTTAAAAAAACAAGTAAATACTGGACTAGATAATCTATTAATTGCAGAACAACTAAGTATAAACAACATGCAGTAGCATCCTAATGATAATTATTAAGGATAATTCGGAAGAACAGCCCAGTAATTAGGTGATGATACTGGGTTATTATATTCATCAACGTTAAGAAGATAGTTGCACTCTCCAATCTGGTGCTGACTACTTGTTCCTCTTGGCTTCCCATTTGTGCTTCGAACTGCAACTGATGTGCTTTCCACCGTCTCCTCGCCGGATATCTCCGTGTACCCCGTCGACACCTGCTTCCTGGTGGCTTGCTCCCGGAGAATATTTTTCAGTTTCATTACCTACGTACATATATATATATATATATATATATGTTCAATTACGTGCAATTACAACATATATACATATATCTTAAAGTTCGTCATTTCCATCATAAAAATTGCACCAAGGTACCTCGTCTTGAAGCTTCTGTTTCTCTTTAGACACAACATCAAATTCCTGCTTAAGGGAGTCATATAAGCGTTCAAGCTGTTTAGCTTTCCAACGAGCTCGTCTGTTCTGGAACCAAACAGCAATTTGTCGAGGCTGCAGCCCTAGTTCACGAGACAGCTTCATTTTCCTGTCAGGATCCAACTTTATCTCCTCCTGAAAGCTTCTCTCCAGCGACTCCAATTGATCATTTGTCAATTTCTTCTTCTTCTCTTGATTGCCAATTCCCGGAATCAGCCCATGAGCAGCAGCCTCTGCCATTGTTGGTAACTGCTTCACATCCATCCCTACGGTCAAAAGCATCAAACACATTAATCTATTAATAAAAATCAAATCTTTAAAAGAAGCCATTGATTTGAAAATAAAAGGTGGGTTACCTGGATTATTACAGTGGTCATAGTTATAATTGTAGAGGAAGTTAAAGGAATTAGTCTCAGATGGTCGAGAAACAAAGGTTCTCAAGTTACCGTATTGCCAATCCATATTGTGGATTCCTTCTTACTTTGTTTGTCACTATGAAACCAGAAAAAACAAGTAAATTTATATGGAAAGTAAGTCAATATGGACCACAGAGAGAGAAATCGGAAGGTGTTTCTGTGCATATTAATTAATTTGCACACAAAGTGAAAATCGAAATACATGAGAGAGAGGAAAAGATTCCAAAGAAATATAATACTTCACTTTTGGGGTGCAACGAATAAAAGGTTTTAATGGGTTTGATCGATGTTAGAGAGAGTGTGTGAATAGTGAATGTGATATTGTCGGTTAAGTGTGTAGAAGAGGAGACTGTGGGGCTTAATTATTACAAAATCAGGACTAGGCGTGAGAAAATGGAAGGGCGTAATGTCAGTTTTTCTTGGGACCAGATTGAGACCTTTGATTACTCTCTCCTATCTCCCTCCCCCATTTTACTTCAATTTCTATTGCCTTAATTTATGATTTTTCTGATCAAATTCCAACATTTTCAATTTCATTTTCTAAATTCGTACCATGTCAATCGATTTAATTATAAGAAAAATAGATTATTCTCCCACCTTTAATTTTCGTTAAGTTGAAGTGTGCAACAGATACCAGAAAATGGGGCAATGATATGTTTGAAAATTCATAACCAATTTTAGTGTCAAAATTTATGTTATTAGGACACTTCGTGTATCCGATTTTCTCTTGATAGAAAGGAGTACTTTCTTGTTTCAAGTGTATGAGTTATAAAAGTAAAAGCTGCGACACAAATGACACAAAGCTAGGACATGTTATATAAGTTAGGTACCAAGAAAGCAGGTGGTGGCATGCAATCAAACCACTGAACTGAACATATAAATCTGCAGTATATGCTAATGCAGCGGCAGCAGCCCCCTCTCTTATCCCCGCCTTAATTAGGCACCCCAAAAACTCTCTCTTATTATCTCTCTCTGAGTCTATGTGTGTACTGATGAGTCTGCTATGTGGGTTTGGCTTGTGGAATTAGTACAAGTGAACTGGAAGTGGGGTTAGGTCTAACACTAATTAGACCCTAAAGAGAGACCCTCTACTCTGACGAGACTCTACACAGACTAGAGATAGACAGTAATTGATTAATTAATGGCTAATTCATCGAATAATTAACTGTTGAAATTAAAAATTAAAAAATCTAATAATTCTAAATATTACCCTGCGCTTTAATTAGAAGCTCTCTTAATTAATTTCTTAGTGATAGAGAAGAAATGCCAATGGTACGTTTAGAAATCTATACAAAAGAGGTGGAATGAGCCCAAAGGGAGGCATTCAACCCAACTGAGTGAAAGAGTTGAGACATAGACACCTCTCTGCCTCTCATTTTCCTTTCTTCCTTCCAATTTTCAAGCACTAATTATTATTCTCTTTTGCATTAATTAAATCTGAATTGATAACACCACCTCATATTTATTAGCTATTTCGGTACATTTATTACTTAGCAAGTAGAGTATATATCTTAAAAATATGACTACCATAGAAAAATTCTTACTTATACCTTATTATTCAAACACTAATTAAGTTAATAATATTTAGATTTGATTTACACAAAAAAAAATATTTAGATTTGTATTGGTGGGGGCATTGGAGAGAGAGTCCTTGAGATGTGTCATATTTTTACTTTACTTCAAATGAAAAGAATTAAGAGTGTGTATTCGAAAATTAAAAAATTTATTATTAAAATAACCAAATTTCATCAATTCCGTTCTATTAAAACCGAATACTCCACACCCTAAAAAGAGCGACAGAAACTTGTCATGGACTTGAAGAGACAGGAGCCTCCATGCTTTATTAGTGTAATTATTTCCATGCAGATTTTTGTGAAATTTCTAATTATTTTCTATTTTTTCTGAAAAGGGAAAAATAAAAATCTAAATTTTTCCCTGTTCCAATGGAGTATACACAGTTTAAACAACTTCCAGGATTAAAGCTGTATTCTTGGGATTAACATTTTTTTACCCTCTGCCAAACTTTGGTGAATAGGTGAATAGCACTGCCATGAATGGATAATAACCCTTAAAAACTTTGATTATTTATTTTTTTTTTTTGAAGAGCTGTAAATAATCATAAGCTATTTGACATAAAAACATGTTTCAAAGAATAGGACAATGCTTAAAGTCTTGACCTGTCCCTCTTGGGATTGATGTCAAGTTGTATTTGGTAACTCCATCATTTTAGTAGCTTCAGCTACTGCTATTTTTCCCACCACCAGATAATACTTTTTCCATTCCATGAAAATATCTATACCTTTTCTGTTTTAACTATATAGTTTATTTAATGTACTTTATTATAAATGAATATTAATTATTATCAATTTTTAGTTGATATAGGACCGTACTAAAGAATGTAAGTTGGAGGAGAATAATAATTCGAAGGAAAAAATAATGAACTCAATACTGAGTTTGAAGCCCAGAACAAAACCTAACCTCTGTTGCTTCTCAATTCTCATAGTTTTTTCCAAGCCCAGACCAAGAATTCTCCAACCCTGTGAGCATCTGTGCATGCATGGGCTAAACTGATGGATCATGAGAACTAAACGGCTAAACTATGCTATTTGTAATACAAAATTTCAAAAATTTTTAACTCTAATAAACAAATAAGTAATTTGAGATTATAATTATGAAAACCTCAGTCTAAAAATTTCTTAACATCTGAACAGACAGATAATATACAGTGAATTCGTTAACCTAAAGTTAGTGAATTGTTAGCTCGTAGCAGAGTTAGAGGAGCAAGTGTTGATGAAAAGTATAGAGCTCCAAGCAAAATAGTGGCTTGGAGCCTTGGACCATCATCCATTACTTAACTTCCCATTAGAAAAAGATTCAATCTTGGACCATATATCTCATTGTTTTTCAACTAGCTGTTGATTACCCAAGTAAACACAGGCAATTAACTTCTTAATCATTGTAAGATAGGGACTGAAATGGGCTATAGGAATCAAAATTTACCCTCTTCTTTTGTATGGGAAAGAGAATGATTGTGCAGAATTTACTAATGAGTATTAATTATCTAAGGCTACAAATTTCATGCATTGATTTTCATTAATTGGTAAGATGAAATAACAGCCAACAGTTAACCATTTCATCATAGTCCTAAAACGGCCAATCAAAGAGAGACATGAAGGGCAGACCTAAAAACAAAGTCTAGCTCATAGAACATGGCAACCTATTGGTGGTCCTTATTAAGCTGGGGATCTACTTTAAATTTGTAACCTGGAAAATCATAGATAAGGGTCAATCCTATTAGTTAAAATTAACTTTAATCTTCAGTGGTCCTAAATTAGACCTGCTTTTATAAAAATAAATGAATTTGGTGAATCATTTTGCAGGTGCAAGATCAACTTAATCATATATACTTTGTCATGTAAGTTAAATAATAATTATATTGATTTATAATCGGATAAGTATGCTGATAAGCATTTTCAACTTAAACAAAATTCATTTAATAAAAGATTCCTGCACTGTAGGAATAACCATAATATTGTACATGTGTGGCGCCGGATGTGGTGGTGGAGGTGGACCTGTGCCTAAATATATGATGCTACATGTCCTAACACTTTTTGTAATATATTTATTCATCTACTTGATTTATCCAACTTGAATTAAAAGTAAGTATAAATTAAAACAAGTTATGAAAAAAAGTGTTAGAATAAATACATTTCTTATATATTATAGCCACCTTGGGGCTCTGTGCGGCCCATCAAGAAAAGTGAAAAAGCTTAAGATGCCAGTAAGATAGCTATCTTGGATCATGGAATATGTACATACCATCTGATTTCATACCATGCTTCAAATAGTCACCAAAACAGTATAAGATTATCATTTAATGTAAGAATAAACTGAATCAATAATAAATTAGTCTATAAAAAATGTAAATTTCCGCTTTAGAAAAATGAAAAAAAAAAACATATTCTTGAAAATCAAATTAGATAAAATATTAGTATATTAAAAATTGCATGTTAATTAAAGCCAAACATTAATTTTGTAATAATCTAAACCGTCGTTAATGGCATATAGTCCTAATGGTATTAGGAAGTTCAATCCTCCCCACTGACTCGAGTTCAAATCCCATTGAAAAAAAAAACAAAAGAGAAAAAAAAGTCGGAGACCGTATTGATACTTCATCCATAAATTAATGTATTCTAACTCATTTTAGGTCAACTTATCAAACTCAAACCCTCCAGGCTCCAGGTGCAATAAGTAAATCATGCATAGCAAATAAGAAACTAACACCAGGCTCACGATCTAGAAATATCACCAATCCATCTGCAGATAATGATAGATTGGTCATGAGTTCAACATGCAGACTTTTCAAATGTTCCATTGACTAATAGTTAGTTGCACAATTTAAAAAAAAAAAAATTAGTTGCACAATCAATTCATTAGCTCTTGTTATCAATGAACGAAGTTTCATTAACCTCAGCTACAGAGTGAGAGCATACCTGAAACTTGTTCACAGAGTCAACTTTTTTTTTAGGGAAGAGGATGAAATAATAAACAAGAAATTCATTATTTCTATATATATAACAAGATATTGAAAGCCAACTATAAACACCATATGGGACCAATTGAGACTAGCTCAATTGGTACACCTATCATTAAATAGTCACGGCAAAAGTAGAAGATCATGGATTGAATACTTAGCATCTACAACATCATGTATAAAAAAAAATACCATATAGGGTATAAAAGCATTAATAGCATTGTCCCAAAAGTCTCCAGATAACATAGAATTTGAATAGTATACAAAATAGATAATATAAACAAAGGAAAATTATTATTTACTCCCTCTAATTTGACATAATATTTTAGTATCTCCCTGAAGTTTGAAAAACATACGATTTACTCTCTATAGTTTGATATAATTTACTAGTACCCTCATGAGATTTGAAAAAGAATATAATACACCAGTAAAAATAAATATTTTTTTTTGCTCAGAAGATATTAGTTTAATAAATCAAATTTGCAAAAATATAGTAGTACAACATGTCAAAATTTCAGAGGGTAAATAGTATAATTTTCAAACTTCAGGTATACCAGTATATTATATCAAACTACATATAGCAAATCATATATTTTTCAAACATCAGAAAAGTACTAGTATATTATGTCAAACTAAATGGAGTAAATAGTAATTTTCCCTATAAACAATGATTATTGTCATTGCAATTAATAATGCAAAACAAAACAAGTTGTATTTCAGGTACAGATAGAGGGAGAGAGACTACAGTCTCACAACCACTGAATTCCTGCTGGAGTCCATTGTGTAACATAGAAATGTGATAATAGCTAGATTAAAAATTAAGCAAACAATAATTATACCTCGTTTGCGTCAAACTAACTAATGAAATGCTTAAAAGAAAGCATCACAAAGAATATAAGAAAGATCAAAGCATTTCCTGTTAATCCTATCTGCAAAGGTATAAAATGAAACAAAACTGGATCAAAATCAAATACAGGATACAGCAGCAAAATTACATCAGCATAGAGGACATATACCTACTTCAAAAACAAATATGATGATATCCTCTAATACGTATATTACCTATAGAAGTATAAGCTGTATGATGAAACCCAACTAGAAACTTCTGGGGTCATTCACAATAATAAACAACATGACCTTCATATTTCTGGCTACTTCAAAACCCCCCTTCTTTTACGCTCTTTGAGATCACTTGGGATAATAAAAACCGAATCTACACAAAGTCCACCTTTGGAATGTGTGCAATCAATTTGTTTCATGGAAAATCTGACCTCAGTGGCGGGTTCTGAGTCGGTTACAACAAATTCACCTACCTTGTACTCTATCCAGCATCCACGTTTATGGTTGCCATTTGCTTCATCTTGTTCTGTGTCATCTAAACAACATTCTGATGATGCTTGCTGACCATCAGAAGTTGTTAACTCAAATCGTACAGGTTTTATATCCCAACCATGAGTGTGCTCAAAATTACACACACGCCGTCCCAACCTTTTGGCAAATCTTCCAAGGTGAAGCCTGAAAGACAGGGTATATATATCAGCAGGGAAAGGAAACTTTACAGCCCCATCCACTTCAAACCACCATATTTGCTGCAAGTAGGCCACAACATGGAATCTGCAAGATGAAACATTAACTCACAAAATCTGGAAAAGCATCACTCATTATGTAGAAAAGAGCAGAAAAGAAAATGACCAATCAAATAATAGAATTATATATTTTTTTTTTTGGCAGAAAACATTTGCCATCTTTCAAATATCAGAATGTACCAATTACAGGAGAAGATGAAGGAAATTGATGGCAGCACAAGCAACGTTAAATTCCAACAAGAAATAATTTCAATTTCATAATAAAATGACCAACAAATTTTGCTAAATTTGAAGTTGGTGTTGTGGGCTGCTTGGGCTTTCTCAAATCAATATCACAAAAGCTCACGCAACAAGGCGAATATTTCTCAGGGATTTAGCTCCAAATCCTTATGCCAAAGATGCTATGGTCATACAGAAACCTACCCCAATGCATGTTGCATTCAATCTTTGCAAAGGACAATTGTTGGATATTAGAAATTCTTTAGGCCTGTAGACAAAGGGATATGAGAGATTTATTCTCAATATGTATTAGGAAATTGCTGGGACTGTCATGGATATCGCCAGTTGTTTCAAAAAGATGAATTGGCTGCTCTTGCTCTATGGCAAGAAAAACTTTATTCATTTATGTTAAGCATAACATATGAGCCCAAAGAAATATGAGATCCTAAAGAAATACATCAAGAAGCACTACATCCATTATCCATATGATTTAGCAAGTGCATCTACTACCAACAAAATTCATATAACTTCTAAACAAATCCTTATTATTGGAAATCAAAATTCAAATAAACTTATTGATGGCAAGGCAGTTATTATACTTTAGAGAAGGGCTTTTAGTCTTTTACAACCTGAAAGATCTTAACTTCTGGATGCTCACTTTGCTATATGCCTTACCATCCTCTGTTTTCCACCTCAACATCACACGATAAAGAAATGAATTTATTTTTCTCCAAGCCTCTCACTTTTCTCTCCACACCCCCTTCCCTCTTCTCTCTCTACACACAAACACACATAAGCTGTATTCTTGGCTAGATGACTATTACTTGGCTTTCATACACAAAACTTTTTTGTGTATTTACTACCAACAAATTCATATAAGTTCTAAATTAAATCCTTACCATTAAAAAATCAAAATTCCCATGAAAGAAAGAATGAGAACTTATTGTTATCGAGACACTATTATGTCTAGGAACTTGAGAGAAGGAGTATTAGTCATTTGCAATCTGAAAGAGGCTTTAATTCTGGATGATGCCCACTATACTTTGTCATATCTGTTTTCCACCTCAAGGTCACATAATCAAACAATCCAATATTGAATTTCTCATTCCACGCCATGTTTGACCAAAAACTGAATAGAACTGAAATGATTAGTTACACCTAAGCACAGTACCAGTAAAAGCACTCAACAACAGCAACTTCTGCCACGGAAGAATGTTTGACAAGAATAATCAACCACGCATTACTCTGTCAAACAAAGAAAAACCAAAATAATACACTCTTTTCCACTATGAAGTGACTACCCTAAAGTGAAAACATTGCATCTCTTATGTCCCCAATGAACTATCTTCAATAACTTCATAAATAGGCATCACCATGTTTTATCAAATGAAACAAAAACCAGCATCATGCAGCACCCTTGAAGAAATATAACCATTTGAATTAGCACTGTAGTCCATATTATTAACTATGCGAAAACCAATCTTCCCCAAAAATCACAACTATAATTGTTCCACAGAATGCAATTATATTGTTTTGCGAAGCATTTATACTAAATCTCTACTCCAGGCATAACCAGAAAAACTATATCTATAACTTATGACTCCTTAATTAAGTCAATGCCACGTCCAGTAAATTAAAAATCAATCATCAAAATTAAGTAAAAACTAACCTGGATTCTTCAGTTGGAACCCAATTCCAATATCTCCGGTCCTCAATCCCTGTTATTGACATCCCTTTAGCCGATATGGACATACACACCCCTCCCGTGACTCTATCCAGCCAAACCTCCTGTCCAAAGGAAAAAGGGAAAAAACGTCAAAATCAGGACCAAAACCAAAAACCCTATTTCCTAATACTACCCTTAAAACTAAACCACAAGGAACCAAAATTATAAGAAATGAAAGGCAACTGACTTTATTGCCATCGTCAAAGGGCACGGGGCGAGAGAGGAGAGCGAAGATATCCTTCTTGGACAAGTTCTGGTTGTACCTTTCGGCGGGCAGCAAATCAAGCAGATCTTGGTAATTAAGTGGCAACTTCTTCTCCCAAACGGAATCGGAGGACGCAGCGCCTCGAAAAGCATGGTTAAGTCGAGCCAAATTACAAATCTCCGGTGGCGTTAAGTAGGTAAACACGCAGGCCACGCAGCTTTCCGGTATATCCCCCAGGCCAGGACCTATGGCCGCGCCGTTGACTTCCTCGGTCAGGTTGGATAACGTCGCACCCATGGCCCCTTCCCCTTTCCTTTCCTGCTCTTGAGTGAATAAATTGTACAATATTCTAAAATAGCAATTTGCGCGCGCACGTATGTGTGTGTTAGGCCATTCTTTGGAGTGTTTGGTGGACGATAAAGTGAAGAAGCTGCGGCGGAATTTGTTTTCCGACTTCCATCCGATTTATGTTTGCCTCTCTTTCTAAGAAGTAAAAAAAGAAGAAAAATCAGAGAAAGAAACAATGGCGTTGCCACGTTCTTACCTGAGGCAGAGAGCTACTTGGCCTGTGTGGGTCCCTAAACAATGGAATTTTAAATTCCTTTATACTTTTCATTGATATGCATAAACTTTTTATTTTGCTATCCAAAAGAATATTTTATTTTATATTTTTAATATTTAAAATTTTACTTATATATTAAAAAATTTGAAAAATATTATTTTAAAATAATCTTATTTAAAATAAATGAAAAAAAAGATGATGCAGAATTTTATTAGGGTTAACAATTATGTAATGTTAATTTCTAAAAGAAGAAAATTAATGTGTAGTTTACTTTGGATTTCAATATAATTTTTTTGCATATTTTAATTGGTGGGATTTATACATACTTTGTTTTATATTTTCATTATAAATTATATTGTAATTCATAATATGCTTATATAAATTATATTACCCATTAAGTGAAAAAGAAACTCATTTAATATTCTAGCCGGAAAAAGGACCTCAAGAATATCATAAATATTTTAGTAAATCAAGTTTATCTTGAAATCATTTTTTTAATTCAAGTTTATGTATTTTATTTATGGTTGGAATTATACTAATAAAAATTTATTTATTTTTTATATTTTAAATTTAAATTTAAATCTAAATTTTATTTCATCATCACTCGAGCGTATAATCATTCATCATTCCAATACTGGCATAGGACTCCCACCTAAGGAGCTCATCAATCTGTCTTTTTCTTTTTCTTGGCCAATTATGCACCGTACGCAAACCTTGTCTTATGTAATAAATTTATATAAAATAGTCCTCAAGCTTTTCTATTTATGTTTCAAATTCCCTCAAAATTAACTTTTGAATCCATTTTTTTTTAAGTACGGGGAAGAGGGAACATCTAACCACATGAACTACACAATAAAAAATAATTATTTTTTTGAGCTCACTATAAAAATAAAATTACATTTAATGTGGAAAAAATAACTTGAACTTAAAATTTTATTCTCCTAAAAAAAAGGAAAATGGATATAGGTATACTTGTTAGGTATGTAATGTCTTTTTTACATCAACATTTAAAAACTATCAACACTATATTTTAAAGAAATCAAAATATCTAATTTACTCTTTGAGATATACTTATTATTTAGTGTTAATCACATATAATAAGGAACTCATTTTAGAAAAAATAAATTTATATATTGATTGCAATATTTAATATTATAATTTTTAATTACCATAATCATTCGTTTTTCATACAACTTTCATCAAGTTTAAATGGAACAGAATTTAAAATAACTATATTGAAAATTTTCATAAAGTCAATTATATATATATATATATATATATATATAAAAGCCTGTGCAAAATAAAAAAAAATTACCATATAAACCAATTATTTTTTTTAGTATATGGATTTTATATATAATATCTGTCTGAAAATTTTAACTTAACAATTTGTTTTCAGTAAAAGAAAATAGTTTGTATATGTAAATATATGCAATCAGTATGTAGAGATGTAGAGATGAATTTTATATGTAACAAGTATATAAATTTTATATGTAACATATATGTGAATTTTATATTTAATAAATACAATTGCATATATTTCACATATACAAACTATTTTTATATGTAACATATATGTGAAAATTCTAACTTGAACTTAACAATTAGTTTTAAAAAATTAAAAAAACAGTAAAATTAAATATATATGTAAAATATATGCAACAAATGTGTAAAGATATATGTGAATTTTATATGTAACATATATGAGAGAGTTTAACTTAATTAATTTAAAAAATAAAAATATTAATTTAAGGTCCTCTTTTTTTAATTTCAATTTAATTCTCAATCCATAAAAAGTGGTAGTAAAAGAAAATCTAATTAGATAGAATTTAATTACAATAAAACTACCATTTAAGTAAAAAAAAAAAAACAAAATTATCATATATTTTTAAGAAAGAGTATAAAAATCTAAAATACAAAAAGAATGTAAAAAAAAAAAAATTTCTATAAAATATGGAACATGTTGTATCCTTTTCACAATAGAAAAGGCTTTCACTACTTGAGTTAGGTTCAAGTGTAACTTTTGAATCATTATGAGCACACAATAAAAGAAGACGACCATTTTAGCCCTGGGAAAAAAATCTGAATCAATCCATTGTATTAACAGGTGGTATAAATTAAAAAAATTCTAGTCAATTAAAAAGTATATAGTTGTCAATTCTAAAAGATATCACGTATAAATTATTGAAGGAAAATCGGACAGTTGAAGAGCTGTCACAATCTTGATTGACAAAATCACATTTTTCATAGTCAACCAATTAATATAAAAAAAAAACAAAGCATAAGCCAGTTTTAATACTCATGATTGGAACATCCAAGCATTGCTTCACCCAAATGTCTAAGCCATGTCCTGTTCGTGAAAGGAACTAATAACTACCGTACCGAGCCTACCACGAAAGTTAGATGAGGCAAACAAATTAAGAATAAGACCCTGATGCATGTCAACCCTTGTATTAATGGTGTAGCTTCAGATGGAAAAGAGTATCTAAAATTGCTCAACTTCAAACATATGTGCATATTATGGGTCAAACAAAAATGACAACATAGCCTTGTTGGCCCATCAGTGCATGAAGAACCAAGGTACAGACATCCTAAAACTTCAATTGCCATAAAACATACAATACAAGATTGAACTAGCCAGAGAAATTGCAATGTACCGACAAAATATCAGTCGCTTAACGCTTTCCACCACCACCACCAAGTTTCGGACCCTTGGATCCAGCACTCCTTGGAACATTACCTTTGCCTTGCGTCTTCTGTGTCTTGGCCATCACTTCTGCCTTCTTTGCCTTCTTTTCTTCTTTGGTTTTCTTGATCCTTTCCTTAATTTCACTGCAATATAGAAAATGAAGGGTACAGAATAAATCACTTTAGTCCATACCAGCACTTCAATAATACAGCAAAAATTAGCCATAACTGAAAAAAAAAATTGAGAAATACACACCGGAGAGCAGCTTCTCTGGCAGCATCACGAACTTCTAGCTTCTCGGTTCTTCTCTTCTGGATAACCTCCAAAGTTGCACCTACAATGGACCTAGAATAAGGCTTCTTGGTGGTGCGTCTCCTCTTCTTTACAGCCTCTTGAGCAATATCCTATGTCAATACATCAACATTGTTAAAATGGTTTGCAACACAAGCTACAAACTTTCAGAAACAGAAGGGTTGGCAGCAATACAAACTAGACATAATTTACTTAAAATTCATTTACTGGTGCAAAATCTCAAAATCATAAGGATCTAGAATATGAAAATTCATACCAATGTCAATGATTAAACTACAAGAAATTGTCAATTCTATTGTTCTATATCTGAAATACAATAAACTAAGGTGTGCAAAAACAGAATGGATAGCAGTAATACAAAATGGATTTAGTATTTACTTAAACTAGTTTACCAGCAACACCTCAAACTGATAAGGGTCTTGAATCTTGAAGCATCATGTCAATGACAGTGATTAAAGTACAAAAAACTGTAAATTCCATTGTCCTATGTATGAAAAACAGTAAACTAAGGTGCTAATTTAAATTTCAACACAAAGCATCGTTTGATAACCTTTCTGCCAATACAGGCAATGGAGCAAGGTAATAATGCTTACCCCTGCCAAATAAAAAAAGAAGACAGAGGATATCAAATAAACATTACCTTCTTATGTTGCTTCCTATACATGGCTGTCCATGTAAGCTTTGAAGGCTTCAACCGGTTGTGGAAATACCTCTTGCATTTTGAATTAGCAAACAGGAAAACCTGAATGTAGGGAAAAAATTCTTATAATCAAACAGTATAGAATATAGATTAAAAGTATTAGACATAAATAAGTTAGCAAAAGATTGCAAAGGCAATAACCTGAGAATCAGCACGAACAAATCTGATGCCTTTACCAGGATAAATCTTGGCCCCACTAAAACGACAAAGCTCCGTCCTAAAAAGCCAAAACTAAATATTGAGTAAAATGGCTTCAAGACATAAATTCAGGATCATATTGTTCTAATACAGACTTAGACAATGTTACAGGAAAAGAATGCAGACAGCAGGTACAAAAAAATATTAATCAAACATTAAGAGACATTTTCTCTGAATTAAAGTGCATGCCCAACACACAAAAGTAGAGCAAGGATAACAACGAAACTGTACATTGCCATCGCCATAGGAGATCCAAACAGAAATCAAAAGATTCCCAATTTGAGGTTCAAATTCAGAGGAAGATCTAATTTCTAGCTTGAAAAGAAAAAATAATTTTGTTAACTACAAAGCACAATTTCAACAATTATCAGCACGCGACTGTCTTCCCTGCAAATATATAACTATACTGACGATTCCAATTTAAAGGTTTTTATTTACAAGAGCTCTGAAAGTGCAATTAGACAGCTTCAATATTTGGCTAAGTTTCCAAAATAAAAACATACAACAGCTAAAGGCATTTACAAACTAATAAAATACACTTCCTTCCGGTATTCTACGTGAACATCTGGATTTCATAACTCTACCAAAAGTATTTCAGAATAAAATTAACAAACAAAAAGAAATACAGGCAATTTGATTTGAGTATAGATTATACTTATTATCAAAATCAGATACATATGCTAAATAGTATTTCATCTGAGATGACATTAAGAAGAAGGAGGAAGGATAAGGAGAAAATACTTGAGAACCATGGCTACCCCCTGTTGCCGCCGCCGCCGCTGCCGTTGAAACCCTAGCAATACAAAAATATATATATACCTCTCTGAAAAAATGCAGCTTGACTGTTTTACCCCCTGACAAATTACTTATTTACGGTTTTGCAAATTTATCAGTTTCATCATTTTAATAAAAGAAAGGCTGGCAGTGGCAATCCTTAAATTATAAAATTTATTATTTTATTTTAACAAATTAAATTAAATGATATAAATCAATTATATAGTAAATAACTAAAAAAGCGTTGAAAAAAATATTGCTAATATTTTCTATAAATTTTATTGTTTCCTGTTATTGAATAAATTATACACCTCTAACATATATGTAATATGTAGCTTAACTATATTTAAAAAGGATAAATTTGGCCAACTTTACCTTAATTATATAAATTATAACAACTAAATACCTAAAAAATTATTTATAAAATAAAAGTACTTCAATTATATAAATTGTAACAATTCAGTATCTCAAAAATTATTTGTAATTCAAAGATACCTCAATTTTTATTTTATAATATAAAAGTACCTCAACTTTTATTTTGTAACTAAATAATACTTTTATTTTTAAATGTTAGTCTTTCTAAAATAAGTGTGATATGAAATATTTACATTAGATAAATTTTAATAGAAATAAAATTAGTTATAATATTCACATAAGATAAATTTCAATTTTACTGCTAGGTATTATAACTAATTTTATTTTTATTAAAATTTATCTAGATATTTCATATTATACTTCTATTAGAAAAACTAATTGAGTGTTTGAGAATGTTGTTGATTGTTCAAAAAAACAGATTTTGAATCTTTTGATTTAATTGATTAATTTTTTTAATTTTTTATGAATTGTTTTTTTTTCAAATATGTTTATAAAAAAATAATTATTTATTTCTATTTACCAAAAATAGTTTTCAAAACTAAAAAAAGTTAAAAATACAATTTTTTTTCAGAAAAAATATTTTTTCCAAATAAATGCTAAATGAGTCATAATACCTAAAAACAGAAGTACTATTTAATTACAAAATAAAAGTTAAAGTACTTTTTGTTACAAATAATATTTAAGGCACTGAATTGTTACAATTTATATAATTGTGGTATATTTTTATTACAAATAATATTTAGAGTACTGAATTGTTATAATTTACATAATTGAGTACTATTGGCAAAATTCATCCTATTTAAAAACCATAATTTTATAATTATATGTTCAATTTGTTATTATTTTAAATAAATTACATAATAAATAGTTTAATATTATACTACTCTCTCCATCTGGAAGCTATTTTCATATATATCAATAAAATTAGTTAATTAAATTAAATTAATAAATTTTGTTTAATATTTTTAAAAATACCCTCTATTTATTATCATTTTGAAAATAACCATTTGATATTTTTAATACAATATTCATTTAAAGGTCAATCAATTTCAATAATTATTTAAAACAATAGTTAAAAAAATAAATAGACATTTAAGTATGTTTAATAATGATATATATAAATAAAAGTATATTTGTAATTGAATAAAATAATTATATTTTTAGACTGTCAAAAATGTAAAATGAATTTATCTTTTCAGGACGGAATGAGTATGTTAAAAAATAAATAAGTAAATATAGTATAGTTTTTCAATTTTTATAAGATTGACATTAAAATAATTTGATTTGATGGATTATTGAAATTAGAGTGGAAAATTTCATAATAATCTAAAATTGATCTAAAAAGTGAAAATGAATAATATATTTTGGACAAATAAATTACATGAAAAAATCGTATACTTTGGTGACTTTGAATATTAAAATGACTATTAAATGAATGGTTGAATTTTGTAATACAAATAAATTTTTTCACTAACAATCCAAAAAAAAAAATTTTTTGGTGTTTTCAAAAAGAATTAAAAAAAATCAATTATATACTATAAAACTATATAATTTTAAAAAATTTAAGATGTGCGAACAATAAAATTACTAAAACAACAACTTATTTCATGAAAATAATGAATTTCATTATTTGATTATTAATAAAATAAATGATGATTTTTCTTAATTTGGTATTTATTATAACGATTCATGTCAAACTGTCATGCAATAAATCTACTAATAACCAAATTATGCGGTCTAAAACTATTAACTCATATTATTAATGGTTTATATTTGGCCCAAAAATTTTCTCATATTTTGTTATCGTAAAATGTTACAATCATCTTATATGAGGTATGTTCCATTTACCGTTCTAGATTGTACACAAAGTAATTCCGGTATCAAATTGTAATTGCACTATTATGCAATAACTATGCTGCCTAAAATGATTAAGTAAAGTTATTATTATTAGTATGCTTATAAATATCTATTTTTTATTATTTTTAATATAAAATTTGGAAGTTCCCACATGAAACTAGTTATTTAAGTTAGTATTTATCTAGATTTGAAATTTCATTTTCCTTGTATTTTTTTCACGTGGGATTTGTCTATGATTATTACATTAACTATTGAGATTTTAGAAAGTGAATTTTTATTAACAACTAAAATTATATAATTTAATATTCAACACATTAGCATGAAATTCTTTCAGTTTAATCAGATGTCTCGAGTTTAAGATATAAGAATGCAGCTGCCTTAAAACTTTTGTATGAGTTTTTTGCCGCATTTTGAAATTATATTCGACATAAATGTAATTAGTTTCATTCCATTGATATATAGGCTGAATACACATATTGTTTATATATATATATATATATATAATTGAATGGATAATATCTTAAAATTATGCAATTTGATAAATCAAACGATCTAAAAGTGGATTTGGATCCAAAACCTAGAACTCAATTATCGAATTAAATGGAGTTAAAATTGATAATTTCATGTACAAATTGTCTAACGATAATTCATCATGCAGGCCGCTCCAAAATCTCAATGATTCATTCGGCTCCCTTCCCGGCCAGGTTTAGGAATAGCAGCGTTTCCTCAATCATTTCCAGATCAATGATTTGACGATACCTCGCTCAATCACAAGCACTGTTAAAGGACAATTCATTTCAGACCCGTGTTTATATCCGTATCCGAAACCCGGTTAGAAGCAATAGAAGAAAGAAAACAATTCTCATTCTCAAAGCCCAAAATAAAATAAAAATAAAGAAATATCTCACCTTTCCCGGTATAATTTTCTGCCCCCAAGAATTCAGAAGTTCCTTTTTTTTTTTTTAAATCCATTTTTTCCTTCTTTAATATAAACCCTAATTTATTGAAATTCACCTATAATCTAAATCGCCCGGGGGAAATTTGATCGAAAAAAAGTGTGAAACTCGCAATGGATGACATGCATCCAGCGGTGGAAGAGGATCGGAGCAGTGAGAGTGGAGGAGATTATACATCAGAGGACGAAGGGACCGAGGATTATCGTCGTGGTGGCTACCATGCAGTGCGAATCGGCGACACCTTCAAGAACGGTCGTTATGTCGTCCAGAGTAAGCTCGGTTGGGGACATTTTTCCACCGTCTGGCTAGCTTGGGACACGCAAAAATCCGTACGCTTCTTTCTCTATGCTTACAGCTTTTTAATATATTTATGTCGACCTCCTCTCCTCCCATATCTGTGTTGTTTCTGCAATTTGTTACTTTACTCTGCATTTGCTGGTTACGATTTTTTGTATTTTGACAACGAGAGACAGAGGCCCGATATGAGTACTTTAGTGCATATCAAAGTGCATTCGTCTGATAGTACCTCCCACAATGTTGTATAGTTGATATTCTTGATATATATTTAGCTAAGAGGTTAGATCTTAATATTCATCCGTAAACTAGTCCATTTGTACTTTAAATTACACAGCGAAGGAACAACTAGATGTTTCTGTTTTATGTTGATTCGATATTAACAGCGACAGTGCTGGTCTTGCTGTAGAAAGCATGACTGATTTGTAGTATAAGCTTAGTGGGGGGCTTTTTCGTTTAAATTCACGGGTTTAGTTCTACGACCATGTTGTCAGTGACATGCTGCCTAGTAGTTTAGAATGTTTGATGTTTCATTGTCTGTTTTTTTCATCAATTTTTGTTGAAAGTCCTCTAGTTTTGGTGTTTACTTTGGGAAGCTTGCTGCTGTTTTATCACAGTGGTGATTGAGTTCAGTGGGTTCTCCAGGTTTTGAAACGCATTCTGAGTGTTCACCTTCAGATTTTTAAGGTTTTCGTCTGCTTCTTTTAGTCCAGGTTGAATGGGTTTAAATGGCTTGATTGGTTGCCTTTGTTCATTGACATAAGCACCTTAACGGAAGTGATATGAAATATTGAAAAATACATTTTATTCATCTACATTTTTGTGCTTTTTCCCAGTATTTTTTTTTTTCTATTTATATTTAATCTTGTTTTAAAAAAATATGGTCTTTTTTGCCTGCTTTTTAGTCAGGTGATATTAAAGAAGATAAGATTCTGTCTTCTCTGATACGATTTTTTCTTTACTTCCCAAAACTGCAGCGTTTTGTCGCTCTGAAGGTACAAAAAAGTGCTCAACACTATACTGAAGCTGCCATGGATGAGATAACTATCTTGCAACAAATTGCAGAAGGAGACCCTGATGATAAAAAATGTGTGGTAAAGCTTTTGGATCATTTTAAGCATTCTGGTCCAAACGGACAGCATGTTTGTATGGTTTTTGAGTACTTGGGAGATAATCTGTTGACCCTTATCAAGTATAGTGATTACCGTGGAATGCCGATTCATAAAGTTAAAGAGATCTGTTTCCACATTTTAGTGGGCTTGGATTTTTTGCACAGACAGCTTTCTATTATACACACAGATCTAAAGCCAGAGAATATATTACTCTTATCAATGATAGACCCATCAAAGGATCCAAGAAAATCTGGTGCTCCTCTTATCCTTCCAAATAGCAAAGAAAAAACTGTTGTGGAATCTGCTATTGCAAAACTAAATGGAGATTTGACGAGGAATCAGAAAAAAAAAATAAGAAGAAAGGCTAAACGAGCAGCACAGGGGTGTGCAGAAAATGAAGTTGCTGCTGAAGCTGATTCAGATCATGACACATCTGCTGTAGAGGAGCCCTCTGCTAATGTTAACACAAATCTGGGTTCTGTGGAAGCTCAGCCTAGTAGTTCTGATGTTGCTAATATACCACCATCTGATGCTGATGGAAAAAAGAGCAGTGGGTTGGAAAATCAGGGTACTAAGAGGGGAAGCCGCTCCACAAGGAAGAAGTTGTTAGCCTCAGTCGACCTGAAGTGCAAATTGGTGGACTTTGGAAATGCATGTTGGACATACAAGCAGTTTACAAATGATATTCAGACAAGACAATACCGGTGTCCGGAAGTCATCCTTGGATCAAAGTATTCTACATCGGCTGACCTTTGGTCCTTTGCTTGCATTTGTTTTGAGCTTGCAACAGGTGATGTGCTTTTTGATCCTCACAGCGGTGACAACTTTGATAGGGATGAGGTAAGATATGTAGAACTGTTATTATTTGTGATTGTTGCTTCATGTCTTCTTTGATTTTATACATGCATGGCATGGTATGTTCTTGTCTCCCAGCAGCCTCATCTTTCTCTACATAACTACGTGTATCTTATCTGAAGTCAACTAATATATAATCTCAGATATTTCAACACAGATACTTCTATATTTGGCATTTATTATTCAATAATATAGATAAAAAAAATATTTTGGAAATTGCAGTACAAGTATACTTGTGGTGCTTCAATTCCTTCCCCCCACCCAAATCAAATTAAATTGCTGACTGGTGTTCTCATGAGTCATCATATTCTTGGCTCTGAAAAAAGGCATTAGTTGGTGGTGAGTTTTTCTTTGCAAATGTGTTCAAAAACCTTGTTCTAGCTTCTATTCTAAGCTGGTACAAATTTGTCATAAACAATGGATTAAAAATGAAAGGGAAAAATTGAGTGGAAAAAAAGGAAGGATAATGTCGATTCATGTGGTCGTTTGGTGAATTGCTGTCTAAAAGAGAGCTTTTTGAATATTTCTTTTTCTTGCACTAGGGGTAATTTCTTGGCAGTGAAGGAGGTGTTGGTAAAACAACTTCAAGGGTGGTGAAATTCTACCAAATGCTTTCATGTTTGGTTTCAGATTGTATGGAGGAAAAGTATGGACATAATTTTAAAGATTGAACCATCCCATTCCCCCCTCTCTTGATTTAGTCCTTTTACTTAAATTTACCTTGGTTCCTTAAGTGGACACGTTATGTCGATAGCCATCACCTAAGTTTGTTTTATATTGTTCTGCCCAGTGAAATTTTTTCTTTTTGCTGAAAGCTACTAGTCTCCTGTGGTTAGAGTATGGTACTATGGAATTCCGTGAAGGTTGATCATAAATGATCTTTACTGCTGCTAAATCTCTCTCTAGTCTTTTGTGTTTTCTTGTTATTCTGCATGTGAAAAATAAGAAGAATAAACATTTGTTGAATTCTTTGTTGGTGTGGTATATTCTCAGGTTATGCTTTGCTTTGTTGTGCTTTATATCAATTTTCTCTTGATGTCATGGACATGAGAGGGCTTGTGCCCTGAAATATAATAGAGTGGAATGATGGTCCGAAAAGATTTTTGCACTTGTGAAAAATGTGATATTTTGGCTTTACTTGATTCCTGACAAGCATATTGGACTATTACAAGTTTCTTTCTTCTTCTGTTTCTGTCAGGACCACTTAGCACTGATGATGGAGCTTCTTGGAATGATGCCTCGCAAGGTGAGATCAAGTTCTTCTGATTTTTATCAAGTAATATGTTGAAATCGAAAGGCAGTTATATCTAATTCAAAATATTGGTACTCTCAGATTGCCTTAGGTGGCTGTTATTCACGGGACTTCTTTAACAGATATGGTGACTTGAGGCACATACGCAGATTGCGTTTCTGGCCCTTGAATAAGGTTCTCAATGAGAAGTATGAATTTAGTGAGAAGGATGCAAATGAAATGACCGATTTCTTGGTCCCTATTCTTGATTTTGTCCCTGATAAGCGGCCAACTGCAGCTCAGTGCCTTCTCCATCCATGGATCAATTCAGGGCCTCTTACCTTAGAGCCATCTGTGCCACCTCGTCAAAATGAAACCCTGGAAAATCAGAACTCTGAAAAAAGGAAGGAGAAGGATGAGAAGGAAGCAATTGAAAAGGGGATGGGGAATATTACAATCAATTTGGATTCCAAAGCAGTCAAAGATCTCTCATCAAGTAGTAAAATCTCGAAGGCCGCCACTACTAGCTCATCTAAGTAGGACTTGCCTATGTGATGAGCAATCTGCCCCTTCGTACCATCCATATGGAGCCTTGGGCAGCAGTAGCTGGCACTCTTGCTGGGCATTATTACTTTGCGCTATGGCTTGATTCCCATATTTCTTTTTGAGTGGGTGTGGAATGCAGTGGATCTCATGTGGCTCTAAAATGCCAGCGCGGGTTTGGGCTGAGTGTTAGTGATCAAGAAAAAAGGGATGTGATGAGATAAATCTCATTCAAGCACAAATGTTGGATTCTACTTCTTCCATCTGTGGACAATTGGTCGAATGAAACCTTTGCTACAAACTGTCTGTTTGTGAGGATTGTTCACTTTTATGTGGTTCATGTACTGGATGACATCTTCGTACTGGACTATAGAGAATTAGAGACATATCTAAAATTCTACACATTTTCTCTTTAAGCAAGGCCGGTGTCCTGTTTCATTTAATGTTTTGTATGAAGATCGTTGTAATTTGTGTGCGACCGAAAATCCTTTATGTTGTCATGTGATGTTTTTTGCTCTTGTCCCAGATGCTCTGGAGGCTGATAGATGAGCAATGTGCCTGTTTGATAAGAATCTCAGGAAAAGAAGTTTTTCCGAATCATGATGCGGCTATTCTCTTGAGGTTTGGTAGATTCATTGACATTATTTCGTTTGATTGTTGATGTTAATTGTCTTTTATTCTAGAAAATCAAGGACTATACGTTTGTATTGTCAAGAACCACAACGTTAGGGTTAGGGGTGTCTCTTGCTTGGAAGCATCAAATCAAGCATCTTATTGGATCCAGGCTGATTTTCCCGCAACATTTTTTCCAGGTTGAATCCTGGGTTAGTTTCAAATTTTAGTTACTGTTTCTACTTCTAAATTGTGTCTCATACGCTTCTGGACGTGATGAAATTTATAAGCGCCCTACGACTTCTTCACCGGTAACTTTTTACTACTGTTGAATGGCGTACTGAACGAATTGGAATTAGCCCATTAAATTTTTTTTTTCCTATTAAATGGAATTTTGATGTTTCTCCTAAAAGCCAGATTTGCTATTAATTGTTTGCATATAATGATTCTGATGGCTATGAGTAAGTTAGGAATCCCATTTTCAACAATCCCATTTTCAACAGGTTCGACAAAATTGAGCATGCTGAGTGAGATCTATTTATCGCTGAAAGTGAAAACCAGGTCGGGCTGGTCAGTGATCCGGACTGGTCACAGCCATAGAAACGTTTTAACCAAGAGCGAACACTAGATAGCAGACCACTTTATGATGGTGGTCCCCAAATCAATGAAAAATTCTTCTCTTTATTTTAATTTGTCTTGAATATTTTGTATTATAACAATATTTTCTATTTCACTACATATTTAAAATTTTTTAAAATTGATATAAATTTTTTATTAATATAATTTTATTAAAAATAAGAAAATAATATAAAATATTAGTAAATAATTTTTTGCTGCTCTTATATTTGAGGAGAAAGAATATCACTTTTATAAATTATAAACAACAAATTTGATTTCAAGAGGCTAGTGGAAAAAATAAAATTTTAAATATAAGTGAATAGTAAAATTAAAAGACTGTGAGTGATTCACCAGTCTATAGTGTATGGGTTTTAGTTTCAAATGGGCAGGCTCAGTTTTAAATGGGCTGTAATTTTATGAATGAAACTTTGATTTAGGCCCATTTCTTGTACATATCTATTACACTATTTGAATGTCTAGGTTAGGGCAATGTTTCTACCGGATAAAATACATTTACTTTAAATATCTAATATGTAACAACTCAGTATTTAAAGTATTATTTATAATAAAAAAATTTTAAGATTTTAATTTTGTAATATAAAAATGTGTCTAAATTTGTTAAATCAATATAAAAATGTGAAAATTTGTTAAATCAGTAAAAAAATTTTCACGTATTAATACTACGTGTATAAAATGGAACCCAAAAATATTTCACATTTTTTATCACTTTCTCATATTTTTTTCTCGCTTTCCTTCAAACCTAATATAATTAAATATTCCGTTAAAAGATAAAAAAATTTTATGGGACTTATTTTGTACGCGTGATATTTACGTGTGAAATTTTTTACAGATACTTTTATATTACAAAATTAAAATTTAAGAATTTTTCTATTACGAATAATAATTTAAATACTTAATTGTTACAAATTATATAATTAAAAAACTATTAATATAATTTAGTTGTTTTTATTTATAAATTGAGCTAATAATTTATATTGTCTCGTAGAATAATTTGTGGTGGTGTTATAATTAAAATTAGGATAAGAACGAAATTCTAAACGGTCAGCAATATTTGCTAAGATTCAGAAGGGGAAGAATGATAGTTTAACTCGCTATATTATGAAGTTGTACTATTGTCCTTTTCTTTTTTCCAAAATATAGATTCTGCTTAATCTATAAATTAATTCAATTATTTATATACATATATGTATATTGTATTTGTATCAATCAATGAAAATAAATCAATTACATATACGTTAATAAATAATTAGATTAATCTATAAATAACATGGTAGACATAGTCTATTTAAAAATTTAACTTCTTTTGAGTTTTACTTCAATTTATCATTTTTTGATCTTAATTAACTTATACAATCATAATATAAGACTCTTTATCTTTCTTTTTGTGGAATATCTTAGTAAGTAAATTAGGATCATACACCGAAAATAATTTTGCTTGTATCGGATAGGACATTAAAAATAGTAAAATATTTTTTTATAAATTTTAAAATAGTTGTATATACAATATTCGAACTCGAAATTTTTGATTAAATTAGAAGAGTTTCATGGATTATATCATATTATCTTACACCTGTCATGACTTGAGAATTATATTTATTTATTTGAGAGGCTAAAGGCCAATAAATACCAATTCTATCATCGAGACTGCGAATCTCAGCTACAGGTTCCTGCCAACAATGCATCCCAATAGCTAATACCAAAATCCAAATTTGCAACTCCTGATAAGCATGAACCACCCTGATATCTCGCTCATACTCTGAGCATCCAACACCTGGCCAAAATATGGCTGTACCTGCCATTGATCTAGTAATTTCGTAGAAGCAAATCCTCCAAAATGATTTTGTAACCCAACGACCACAATAGCTCTAAACCTTTAACTGCCCGTAATTCTGCCATGGCCAATGACTGAGGAACAGTACTCCAATATCAACCGAAAAACCAGCTCACCATTTTCCCTCATGACTACGAAGTAAAACCCTTTCACAAGGATTACCTTTTGAAGTTCCATCTGTAATAAGTTTGCACCACCCTAACGAGAGGCAAACCACCCAATAAGCGTTTTGACGGTTGGCCGAAGCTGATAGAACACTTCTTGTTTTCTGTTGGCTGCTTCACCCACACAACCTGTTTACGATTAAGTTTAATTGAGATCATCTCGGAATATTTAGTTTATTTTTTGTTTGGTAATAATCATAAGTTTGTTTTGAAACTAAACAAAAGAGGAGAAAATAATTCGTATAATTTATTATTACAGATCGAATGTATAAAATTATTAAAATTCAATGAATTTAAAAGTAATTTTCTATAAAATTTATACTTTTATTTTCTTCCGAGGAAAAGTGCATATTTTATTTTTTCCTTAGCTGATAACTTCAATTTGAATTGTTAATTTAAGATAGATAATTACTAGCCTTTGTAACATCCAGATCATAGTGAATAATCTCTGAAACAACAAAAATAGAAGTTTAAAAGACGGTTGTGTACAATATTGTAAAAATTGACCGGTTCAGCAGGTTCAATCGGAAACAATGCCTTAGGTTGGGCGATTTTTACTCCTATACCGAGGTCGGGAGTAGGGGTGGGAATAGCCTAGCCTCAAAATTAGCGACTCAGCCGGTTCAATAGAAAAAAATTGGAAACTAGATCGCGTTGATCGGTTTTTCAAGTCATTTTAATTTTGTACAAAAAATTTTAATTATTAAAATATGATCCAAAATAACCAATTCAATCGGTGCAACAAAAAATTAATTTCAAAACTAAATAGATTAACTGCAAACTAGTTAAATTAATCAAAGTAATCAAAGTAAATATGCTTTAAAAAGTTTAACTCGCCTTTATTTATAAGATGTTATGTTATTTTCCTTACTTTTTTTATATGTGGGATTGCAGACTAATTTTAAAAATTTTTTTTTTACTTTTTTTTTATATTATTTTTCTTTTACAATTTGAAATTTTTTGTTGATTGTATTTTCAAGTTATAAATTATATTTACATTTAATAATTAATTAAATATTTAGTTATACAAATATATAGAATATGATTTTTATAAAAAAAAATAATTAAAAACCCTTTACTCTACATTTGATTAGTAAGGGAAATGGACGTTACCCGTTTATCTGTCTTAAACAATCTGTAAGATTAAAATATTTATATTTTTTTCTTTTATTATTATTATTATTATTATATCTTTTTTTTCATACCTATGACTTGGTTAATAAATGTATACTATAAAAAAAATTATTTTATATTTTGATATGAAACATATATTTTTACACTAGAATTTCTATTTATTATTATACTTATATGCCCCACTACATACACTACATGATAAAATTTTGATAATATATTATAATACATCTTCAAAATATACCAAAATAAATTTGGAAATTTAAGTTGCTATTCGTCTGGATTTCTTTTTTCTGATTATTAATCTAATGTTTCAGACCTTTTATTTCTGTACGAGAAAAATTTACCCGCGTTAAGCTAATAGCTTAATGGTGCTTTATAGAATAAAAATCATATATACGATACATTCATAAATTTTATATATGTCACAACATAATACAAATATCACGAACAATATTTCTCATATTTTCACAAATTAAATATGCCATGTAATTTAACTTGTAAAAATGCGATCTCATTCTTTCATTATCTTTATTTATACCATTTTCTTTTTATTATTTTTAGTCAAACCCCTAATACCTGTGTTTGAACTTATCATTTCTGTCCTTTTTATAATATTTCCATTCCCGGCACTTGTATTTATTATTTTTATAGTGCGTGTTTCTTTTTCCCTTTATTGGCATGTCAATCTATTTTATATTCCAGTTCAAGGCTAGGTGTGTTTGAGTTTTAACATAATTATAATCATTTTCGGATTATTGACATTATATGTACACTTATAAATATAAAATGTCCATATGTACAATTGAATAACTAACAATTATTACATACAAAACATGTCATATATAAAAAAAAATACCACAAAATAAACTTTCTCATGCATGACAGATTTAAAATATGTGATTATGACCCAATTTCGGCCTATTTACACTCATAATATGAATTTGTAACCCTCTCGGATTTTATTCCTTATTGTCTTAGTTTTAAAATGTAATAAAAATCACCACAATCCGAGTTTTCTACTAAAAGTTATGGTCAGAATACCGAATAATATTCCAACACTTTTTACCTAGCATTTTCATGGTATTCTTATGTTTGAGTTTTTGTAACCGAATTTTGACCAAGATACAAGTTGAATTTTAATTCATGATCTTCATAACATTTTTAGCTCTATGTCTTAGCTATCATTTCCAATTGTTTCTGGATAATCCAACCTATACGGTCTAAGTTATAGTTAATTTAATCAGAACTGTTCTAGTGCAAATACAACAGGGCACTTGTAGAGTTCCATGCAATTTAAGTATTTCGATAACATAATTTATTTATATTATATCCAAAATTTCCAAATCACATAACCATGCATAAAACTTAACATTTCACATTAATTTACCAAAAAATTATATTGGCAACCATTTTTCACACAAGGCATTTTCCAATTCACATGCAAGCATACATTTCATACAAATTTCACATTTTATGGCATGTACAATTTTTATCCAAGAAGTACTTACCTATATAGCCTCAAATCCTTCTCTTTTCCTTCCTTTTCTTATCTTGCTAGGTAGCCTTTCCCTTACATTTGTCTACCTCTCGGTGGCTATTTGTTTGGCCTTAACAAAAAGAAAACAATATGTCACTAAATGATACATTCAACCATTGTTTATGTATGAATATTAAGTAATGATCCTAATACTCCTCTACCATTTTCCATAACTTCATTTCTTCATTTCTTTACTTTATTTAAGTTTATATTAAGCTAATGTCATTTCTTCCATTTAGGACAATCAAAACAACTCCATCAATTCCAAGTCTTTTTCCATAATATTCAATATTAACTAGTTATATACCCAACATCAATACTTCTAAACATCTTCCCAAACATATCCCATCATAAGACAACCCTTTCCTCTTCATTTTAGGTTATATTTCATTTGTTTACAAGTCACAAAATCAACCTCCATGATCATCTAAACTAAATTACAACACAATCCAGTACAATCCAATATTTTTTTTCCTCTTCCAATACAATATCAACACAAGTTCACAACTTCAAGCAAAATCCTAATCTAATACTTCGAACCATACCAATCAACCACAAAGAGTTGAAATACATGTAATAAGGCTGAATTTGAGAAGAATACATTCACTTTAATGATTCTCTAGTGATGACCAAATTTTTCCAAAATTCTTCTTTCTTTCTTTCTCTAATTTGTGGTTGAAACTCTTATTTGATTTCTTTAACTTGAACCTTTTTTTTTCCACTCTTTTTAGTAGCTTGAAGAAGCAAAAATGGAATATTTGGGCTAGGGAGGGGGACGGCTACAAGAGGGAAGAAGAAGAGAAGAAAATGATTTTGGTGATAAGTGAATAATACCTACAAAAATTGACTTTTATACTAAGGTTTAAGTGTGTGGGTTCCACTAATTAGTTTAATATCTCTTCTTATTGGTCCATTAACTTAATTAATCATAATTATATTTTAATTATGGAAAATTCTAATTCCACCACATGATTTTTTTAATTCTCACACATTTTACCCAAACAATTCCAATAAATTCGATTTTGTCCATAAGAATGTTTTTTTCCAGTTCTTCCACCAAATTTTTTAATTCTCATATACTAATAACCCTATTTATATTTTCTTACTTTTTATGATTTTTCATGTGTCCAAATTTAGAGTCCGATCGAATCGGCACGCCCGATTACGGCCAGCGCAACCAGGGCCTAAATCGTTGGACATTACAGATTACATTAGTTTTGTATACTAGAAATAACATTGAACAATTTATATTCTATTTTTATTATGTATGAGACATATTATATTTCGTAGACCGGTTTAACCCTAATTCGACCTTAAACCTGTGACTCGCTAACTTTTCATGTTCATTAACGGGGCCATTTTTACAACCTTGGTTATGTCAAATTGACACAGTCGTGTCGTATGACATTGATATACTATGCATATCGATGCTGTCATGTCGTTCGTATCGTTCAATTTCCAAAATTAAAAAAATGTAAAAATTAGGCTTGCACATTTATGCATTGACCTATTTTAAACTATAAATTTGCACCTTTGTGTCTGAGTGGGTAAGAGAGAATATTTTATACTACTTTCTTACCAATATAAGAATATATCTTTCTTTTTAAATACATGCCTCAACTTTACATTTTGGTTATGTGGAACAACTTCTACTCACTTTTACTTTATTTCTCCTTAGCAAGAAACTTATTTTGAATTTTAATTTCTATTCACACATCCTCAATTTCAAGTATACGAATACATTAATTCATAATTTTTATGTCAATGACCACATATCTGAGTCTTTTTTCCAAATGTTTGGTAAAACTAGTTTATAATATAACTACTAGCTGATAATATAGTTTCAAACAGATAATTTAGTTGTAGCTGATAATATAGTAATTGAAAATCTAACAATTGATAATTTAACTGATTCAATTAAAAGTATTTGATAAAACTAACTGAAAAATTATAAAATAACATAAAAGAATATATTTATATTAATCAAAATATTATATAAAATATATTTAAATATAAAATACAAACGAATTATAAGATATTTATGCATATTATATATTATAAAAATTGCATTAAATATATCATCCTAATACAATATATATGTACACTTTTATCATCTAATATTCTATTATTATATATATATACATATTAAATAATTTAATAATTATATTATATATTCATTCAAAAAATATATTATATATAATAATTATATTATATATAATTTAATAATTATATATTATAATATATCATTTAATTAAAAAAATAAGGGTACAAAGGGAAAGAAAAGTTGTAATCTACTAGTTTATTTTTAAATACTACTTTTACACACTTTTTTTAGGAGATTATAATATATATTTTTTTCTAAATAAGCTACTTTACCAATCATAGATTATTAATCAAACTATATTATTTTTATAGTCAAATTAGATTATAATCTATATTATTATATAGTTTGGTGTTACCAAATAGTGCTAAAATCGAGTTGTGAAATTCATCCAAATTACCATAATAAAATGACATATAATCACAATTTTCTAGCAGAAAATATCAACATCTATATACAGAAATTGTGATTTGAAAAAAAAAATCAGATTTGGTTTGATTTTATTTTATTTTCCAGTAGACTAAAATCTAATTTCAACTTTAAATTACGCCATTTTTGGGATAAAATGTGATTCAAAAATCGATTTGAATTCCTCCCAAAAATTGAAATAACTCGACCCAGAATCTCTTAAAATGACCATATATGCTAGATTTTTCAATCTCGTTAAGTCATAAAACATACCAACCAGTTTGAAATTGAATTGAACGATATTGATTTAGATTTTTATTCTAGACCAGTTAGATTTGGCACCATTTGGATGATGATATTAATGAAGGAAGATGCTTAGAAGCTGCATTGAGATTATGCCGACTTATTTAGAATATGCCAAACAGGCCATATTGGCTTCTTCTGTCAATTTCACAAGTTACTTTGGACCATTTTGACAAATAAGAAAAGGTCAATTTTCTCATGTGTGGTGTACCTTACATTTAAAATCATTAAATTTTTAATTTTTAATCTCAATTATTGAAGATTTAATGATTTTAAATGTCAAATGCACAGTAAAAGCATTAGTAAGAAAAACAAATACAAATTCATTAGACTCCTATGTGAGGCTTAGAGCATGACAATTTAGTTTATTCTATATATTCTTTTTTAATACAAAATTACATGTACTTTCAATTTTTATGTTAACGGGTTGAAACTAATGCTATTTGTATAAGATTTCAAAGGACGGAAAACATACAAAAGAAATGGAACTCAAGACTAGATCATTCTGTATATTTTGATGATATCTAAAATGAGATTTCTTTCAATTTCACCATTTTATTTATTGATTTATTAGCAAAACAAGAAGAGGGAATGCAACTATGAAGTTACCACCATCTGTATTACATTTCCAAATCGTCGGGCTAATTGTATAAATGGTACTAGTTTTTATCACTTTGTTATAAGCTGGTACTAAATTTTTTAAAAATATTATAATTTAGTACTAAAATTAAAATTCTAGTAAAAAATTCTAACGTAGCATGTTGACCGCTGATATAGCGTGCTCATATACCGACACATCAATTTGTTTAACTAGAATTTTAACTTTGTACCAAATTATAATGTTTTTAAAAAATTTGGTAATAATTTGTAACAATTAAAAAATTTTAACAAAGTAAAAATATTTGGTACCATTTTTACAATTATCCCCCAAATGGTCTGTATTTCGTCTTATTTATTGAACAATTGTATTTATGTGTATTGTGAAGAACAAAAAAATAAATATAGATAAATATGTCTTAAAAATATTATTGGATCCCTTAAAAAAATAAACATAGTTGATCAGCTGTATGATCAACTAAGAAACAACATCAGTCCACATATTTCATTAAATAACACCAACAGAATTTGGAGGTGTCAGCCACTAACTGACACTCAAAAGGAATTAACTTTAAACTTTGTTGTGTCAACCAGAAGTTGACATTCATCATCAAACTGATAATATACAAACTACATATATAGAAATATTAATTCTCGGCATTTTATCAGTAGCTAACACACTTCAACATTTATTCCAATTTTATTCTTTTTTTTTTTTGAAAAAAAAAGGGTTGGTCAACTAGGTATTGGCCAACAACCCCATTAATTTGCTTTTTCTTGCAAAAACTTGTCTTAACTTTCTCTACTCAATCTATCACACACACTATGTTCATTAATTTCTAACTTCATCTCCATTGCCAACCATCACTGACTGCTGCAGAACCCTAAGAATCCCATAAACTCATGATTCTTTATCATTGCTATACTCTTCTCAGTGCCTACCACTCCTGCACAACATTTCCAACCAATTAAAACAATTATAAGTTTTCGTATTCAATTTCAAAATTTTTTAACTATATATATATATATACATGTGACCATAGAGGATTGGCTTTACCCATGGTGATTGCACTAGCAAATATGACAGCAGATAGGATGAATATAATAATTGAGGCTCTTCTTAGTATTGCAATTAGCTTCCTTACAAAAAACTGTCCCCAGAAGCCAGCCAGTATAGACACTGATGTGAGGTAGACAGCTGCAAAACAATTTTTTCAAATGGGATTATTATATGTACTAAAAATCACAATATTAATTACAAACATAATGCAAAATAAATTATAACGAAAAAAAAAGGTATTTTTTGGCACCTAAATTATGTGTATTTTGTATATTTATTTTGTTAAAATTCAGCTTTTATTTAATTGAATGAATGTTTTGATTATTCAAAAAAATTAAGAAATTAGATATGTTCAGTACAATTTAGGCAAAAAAATATGTTCTCCAAATATAATGCAAAACCCAGAATATAGTGAGGTAAAACCTACCGTAGGGTATAGGGAATCTCTTGAGGAGGTAAAACTCCACCACAGACAAGGAAGATGAGAACATCATCACAAATGTTGCTGTAGCACTTGCAACCTATACCAAATCAGAGTTAATTAGCTACCTTATTACTTTTCTTTTCCTTAAGAAAAACAAAACATTTAACTTTCAAGCAAAGAAAATTAGCTATAATGGCATCTCCAACCACAAACACAAAAGAGTACTCATTACTATTTAATACTAAATAAAGGGCATATTGAGCACAAAGAAAATAACCAAACCTGGGGGATGACACCAATCTCTAGCAGTAGAGGACCCAAAATGAATCCACCCCCAGATCCAAGAAGACCACCAACAGTGCCTCCTAAGATACCACAAAGTGCACAGAAAGCAATATGAATTGGAGTCCATTCAATAGAAGCCTCACAAACTGTTTCTAAGTTGCCTGTGCTAATCCTCTTCTTGTGTTCTTTGTATAATTTTACTGCTTCATGCCAGAATACCACTAGTGCTATAGGTAACTGCATTTTGTTTTAGAATATAAAGTTATGAGCCCACATGACATAGATACCGACAAAAAGTCATCAAAACGAATAAAACAATAACTTGAACTATGATAATAGAATTTGTCTTTTACTATATTAATTTTATTACCTGTAAAACAAAAACCACCCAATACCATGTACTGCATTCTGCCACATCATTCTACAAAATCAATAAAATAATTAAATTGATTGCAATCATTGTAGAGAGAGAAGAGAGTTAAGAGAGTATGTAGACTAGACTTGCCCTGATAACCTGGAGGAGGAGAAAAGCAATCCAAACAAGTAACAGCACCAAAAGCTTTTTCCACCTAAGATTGAAGCATAGTATTTGCTAGAAGAATAGAGGAAATTGGATACAGTTAAGACTTAAATTATAGGGTAATATAACTTGATAAGGTCATGTCCACTTACCATTTTTGATTTCTCTTCCTTGGGAATTAAAGGTTCATACTCTGTATCAATTAGAACTGCACATCATAGAAAAATGAGAATAAACCAATGTTTAAAATTCCAAAAGTGACAATAATGATGTGAAACTTACGTTCTCCGCGGGAATTAACAATAGCTTCCTGTTGCCTCTTCAGTTCTTTCTGCAATTTGACAATTTAAGATTGAGTTACAACCAAGAAAATCAAATTAATGGTTTCTTTCAATCATCTTTCTTGATCGAATCTACCTTCAAGATTGTTTCTTCCTTCCACATATCAACACCCTTAAAGGCAGACCTACAAGAGGTACCTAACTAACAAAATAAATCAGAACTATAGCGGATAGATAGGTACCAAATTAAACAATGAAATTATGCATGCATACCTATGAAGAGAATGATAATAAGAACAGTGATTAGCCAGTAAGGGAAGACAACACTCAAGGAAACCCCAATGGTGATGCCCAGCATAAGCATAGGCTGAAAGAGAAGAGCCAAATCATAGTCAATTATGGGCACTTCCTTAGTTGGATGGGGCACTCTTAAATTGAACCAAACTGATGATGCTGATGCCCCCATTATCATACCTACACCCATATCAAAAAAGTGGAAAATTGTTAAATTTAGGGGGAAAAAAAGGGGAAACATGCTTTCTAAAACAATCGGGAAAAAAAAAACTGAAAGTTGATTTAGAATCCGACTTTTTAGATCCCTTTTTACCTTTCCCTGCCAACTGAAATCCATCATATTACTATATGAAAAATCTTACTAAGAACAGAAGGCAAATAATAAATAATGATCTTATTGAAAAAAAATATATTTTGAAAGAGCAGCAGCAGACTTGGTATCAAACCCAAGAATCAAAGTAAGCATGGGGACGAAGATGCCTCCACCGCCAACTCCACCAACGGTTCCACATGCAGAACCCAGAAATCCAATAATTGTAGCCACCACTAAATTCCAACTAAACTGCAATTTCTGCACCAATAAAGAAGAAAAAAAAAATACACACATTACATGAACACATTGCTTATAAATGAGAGAGGAAAAACAAAAATTTACATACTGGCCAAACTTTATCTGCGCTTGAAACGTATGGAGATGACAAAAGATTGGAACTTGAAGGGTTTTTGATATGTGGGTCGGTGAAAAAAATTGCAGAAAGAACAGTCGCAGAGAAACCCAATAGCAAATACAGAATGAAACATCTTGTTGCCATATATAACAGATATATAATATATCTGTTATTATAACCAATTTAAGCTTTCCTCGAAGAACAGAATATGAAATATATGAAGTACGTCCTTTTGAATTCGGAAATTGGAGGCTAAGGAAGAAGAAGAAGAAATTCAAGGAGGTGGTAATGATGAATGACAAGCCAAAGCGAATGAGTTGTTCCGACTCCGAGAGATATAATATAAATTAAGAGAATTGTCGTTTTTTAATAGAAACGGACGGGCTCTCACATGCAGATGCAGTCATTTTTCCATATCAGAATATCTACGTGGCTCTATTTTACTGGTCAAAATACCTGCCAAATTCAAAATTTTACAAAAAATATTTTAAATAAAAAAAAAATATATAATTTTTTTTATTTAAAATAATTTTTGTAAAATTTTGAATTTGGCAGGTATTTTGACCAGTAAAATAGAGCCACGTAGATATTCTGATATATATATATATATGTTGCTGAAATTTGAATTTTTTTTATTATGGAAATTCGAAAATTAAATTTATTTACTGGCTATCGTTTATTTATCTGAATTTTATTGGAAATAAAATCACACATTATTCTGTTTTTCATTTTTCTTACTTTGCTGAGTTATTTTCCTTAAATAAAAAGAATATTTTGAATTCTTGCTTCTCATAAAATAAAAGGAGCATATATTAAAATTGATATTTGTGTTATAAAATTAAGGAAATGTAGTAAATGTCTATATATATGACTTAAAATATTTTGTATAATCAATTAGGAGACTCTGTCTTCTGAATTTAGCAGTCACTTGTGAATATACAAACTTACAAACTTATTTATCTCCATATAATAACCTTTAATTTCTGTCAACAATATATATATATATATATATATATATATATATATATATATCAGCAAAAATTCCATATTTTCAATTCCTTTTTTTATTTTTATTTTTATCAGTTTTTTATTTTTTATAAATATTAGATTTTACTGTGTATTTAATCTATTTTTCATTTAATTAAGACAACAAATGATTATTTTTACATTTTAAACATAGATTAATAATTTTATTAACTTGCATGACAACTATTAATTTTTATTCATGCATTTATTTATTTTTAATCATTGATTAATTAACTTACTTATCAAAAAATATGTAAAATTGAATTTAATTAACTTAATTACCAAAGTAAATATTGGATAAACCTTAATTACAAAAAAATTATAAATTTATATTTAATTAACTTAATTAAAATTATTTACTTTGGTAAATATTGGATAAATTTCTAGTAATTTTTAGTTGAAAGATTGACTTAATGTTGGATAAATTTTGGATAAACATTAATTAAATATTGGATAAATCTTAGATAAACCTTACATAACTTCAACATTGATAAATTTTTTTATAAATATTGGGTAAATTTGGGATATAACTTGAATAAACCTTAAATAAATATTTAATAAACCTTTTATGACTTCAATTTTCATTAATTTTATGATAAATCTCGAGTAAATATTGGATAAATTTTGCGTAAACCTTATGTAATTTCAACTTTCATTAATTTTGTGGTAAATCTTATGTAAATATTGGGTAAATCTTGAAATAAGTCTTGGATAAATTTTTTATAATTTTAATTTTCATTAATTTTTATGTAAATGTTGAGTAAAATTTAGGTAATTTTTAGATAAACTTTGGATAATTATTGGGTAAACCTTAGTAAATCTTAACTAAATCTTAGTAAATATTGAGTAAATCTCATGTAACTTTAACTTTCATTAATTTTCTTGTAAATATTGGGTATAACTTAAGTAAATCTTAAATAAAGCTTTCATAAATCTTGTGTAAATTTAACTTTTATTAATTTTCTTGTAAACATTTGATATAATTTAAGTAAATTTTGAGTAAATTTTTGATAAATTTTTTGTAAATTCAATTTTCATTAATTTTGTAGTAAACATTTGGTAAATTTCGAGTAAACCTTACACCAATTTTGAGTAAATTTTAGGTAAATTTTGAATAAATATCAGGTAAATTTTGGATAAACCTTATAAAACTTCAACTTTTATTAGTTTGTGGTAAATTTTAAGTAAATATCGGATAAACCTTCTTGAGATAAGTTTTGAATAAACCTTTTGTAATTTTAATTTTTATTCATTTTTTGGTAAATGTTGAGTAAATTTCTAGTAAACATTGGGTAATTTTTGGATTATTATTGGATAAATCTTGGTAAATCTTACGTAACTTTAACTTTCATTAATTTTCTTGTAAACATTGAATATAACTTAAGTAAATGTTATGTAAATATGTGTAACTTTAATTTTTATTAATTTTCTTGTAAACATGTGATATAACTTAAGTAAATATTGAGTAAATTTTTGATAAATTTTTTGTAAATTCAATTTTTATTAATTTTATAGTAAACTTTTGGTAAATTTTGGGTAAACTTTAGATCTATTTTAGGTAATTCTTTGGTAAACATTAGAAAATATTGAGTAAATATTGTGTAATTTCAACTTTCATTAATTTTCTAGTAAATATTAGGTAAATTCTATGATAACTTGAATAAATTTTAAGTAAATTTTTAATAAAATTTTTGTAATTTTAATTTTTATTAATTTTACCTGTAAATTTTAGATAAATTTTGATTTTCGATGCGTATGTGATATTTAAAAAAAAAAAACTTTGAAATTTTTATAAATGTTTATCTTTTCTCCCTTTTCGTAAAATTCCCAAAACATATTTCACTTTCATTTGGCACTGATGGAGAAAAGAAAACCACCTGGGAACATGTGGGAAGTAGCCAATTAATTGCTGGGAAAACAAATTAAATCGCAAAATCAAAATTTTAATTATTATTAAACAAATAAAAACATTTAACATATTTATATATAAAAAGTTAATAATGAAAAAAAGGATATGAATAAGTGGGTATATGTCACTTCATTATTGATTTTATTAGAAATTAATGATTAAGAATTAATTAAAAAGCTCGAAAAGAAAAAGAAAAATGCAATTGAACATCGTAATGAACAGCAAAAATTCGTATTCACACTGCCGAAAAATGATTTTTCAAAGAGAAACTATTGAACAAAGAAGTCAGTAAGAATCTCTAATTGTAGAATGAATCTAAGCAGAAGAATATTTGGTTTTGTAATTCTGTCATATTTAACATCATATTTAGGGATGCCAATATATACGAATTTTGCAGATATCAACGTCTATTCGTACTCGTTTAAATAATAATGGATAATTCAATTAGAATTTTAAGACGGATTCGGATATTAATTTATAAATCTATCACAAGTTTGGATAAAGTACGGATAGAAACTCTCGAATATTCATTACCTAATTATTTATATATATATATATATTTAAATTTTTTAATAATAAACAGATAATTAAATAGATCTTGATATTAAACAGGTAATATTAATCGGGTTTGAAACGGATACAAATATTAATATTAAATTTGTAAACAGATTTAGAACGAATTTATATATTCAGATTCGGTACAACAACTTTCACAAATATTCTACCCTTTTTCATTTCTAATCATATTAAATAAAGAAATTCTGGTTGTGCATTGGTGATTATGATTTGAAAGCCCAATAATTAAATAATTTCATTAGTTTGCAAATGATTTGATAATGCATTCATTACTCCGTTGAATGTCTTGTGTCTTCTTCTATTATGTCCCCACTCCCTCAGCCATACACACACATCTACGGACTTCATAACAATCCTAAATATTATTCTTTTCGAAAGGATCCTAAATATTATTCTAACTTACAATTATTAAGCATCATATATAACTATTGCCTACACTAATAATTTACACTGATTTTTTTTTAATATATGGTGAGGGCGGCTGGAGTGGTGGTCATTGGAGGAGGCTTCCTCTAAATATCCCCTAATTGTTAATTAAGGGTATTAGAAACCAACTTATATCTTAATCACTATCAACATATGCTTAGTGCAAACAAAAGGCCTTTTCGATTGCAATCGCAAACCTAATGTGAGCTGCGGAAACCAATCCAATAGAACTCAACCGATAAGTATAAATCAATTGTTATATGCTGGATCCTGATTTATGTAGCATTATGAACCAAGTTCATCACACGTGTAAAAAACGATAACAATTTTGTAAATAAATCAAACTTACATAGCTATCAATCATACAGTAACATTTTTGTAAATATTCATCATCTGTCATTAAATAAAGGTTCATTAGTTTATTGAAAAAAGTTCATTAAAAAATATTTATTATAAATAAGGTAAATGTTCATTAGTTTATTGAAAAGATTTATTACAAATAAACTAAAAAAAAGTTTATAGGATAAACACAGATAAGCCGGCATCGTCTGTTTACCTTATTGTTCTAGAGTAGTGTAAGGGTTGTTACATCCAAGCCCTATATTCCCATAGATAGTGTCCCTTGCAGCACTCCCCCTAAAATAAATAAATAAATAAAAACTGAAAAATAATGCTCAAAATTTTTTTAAAAAAATTTAATTTACTTTTCGGCTTCATTATCTTGAGCTTCATTTCTGTGTTCTTTACTTTCCATCTTCAACTCTTCCATTTTCCGCCTTGCTGCTTCTTAAGCTTTGCTCAATTTATCCTAATTAAATATCACATAAAAAGAATGCAATGATCTATATATCCAACATATATATTGTACATTTACATTAATTGACTAATAATATTGACTACTTACTTGGGTTGCCTCTTTAGTTTCTGTTGTTTTCTCTTGATTTCCTTTTTCTTACTAGAAAATAGGTCCATGGCTTTTCTTGCGGCACCTTTAGCAGATTCAGTAAATTCAACCAGCTTACTACCAACGCTATTTTTTTCCTCTTTAGCCTTCTCAGCTGTGTAATCTTTTGTTTCCTTTGCCTTTTCTGCTGCCCTCTTTAGCTTTCTCACCCGTATAATCTTTGGTTTCCTTTGCCTTCTCTGCTGCATAATCCTTATACTCTCCTGCTTTCTCTGCTGCAGAATCCTTATATTCCCTTTCCTTATCTTTTGTGTCCTTTGCCTTCTGTGCTGTGTAGTCTTTATACCTAACAAGAAACTCAAGATTGCAAATGGAGATGAAATGAGAGAATTGAAGATTGATTCATTAATCTCAAGATGAAAAAGAAAAATTATAGAGTTAAGAGCTCAAAGCTCTATTTATACTATAAGCTGAAAATAACTGTCAAATAACAAACTCCTACAGATTATGGAGTATATAGACTACAATACAAGCATTCGTAGCATAAGTTAAATGCACTCTAGCTGATCAAGTACATGCTGCAACTTGTACTCCTTGAATGGAATGCTCTGTATCTTTTATCAGCTGAGCTACCATCATTTTATTGGGATTTGCACATGTATCTTATATACGTTAAGTAGTGGAAAATTAAAATTTTACAAATTCGAAGAAAAAGATCAACATATGTAATCATGAATAATTAAAGCTATCTAATAGTAGAAGATTATTACCTTTCAAAACCGAGTATTCTTTCTTCGATTTTCTTCTTACCAGATTGTAGCAAACCGCAATAATCCTTTAGGATCACCTCTGATGGTATCCATGCGAAGACAGAAAGGAGAAAACCTTTTAAAGGAATGGCTTGGATTAACCACAATAATCCTCTTGGATTAATCTAATGTGTTAGCAATAGAATTAATCATTGAAAGAAGATGAAGCAATAGAATTAATCATTGAAAGAAGAGGAAGAGAATTAACACTTTAATTTTTTGTGTTGTAGTTATAGAAATAGTTTGAAAGAGGACTATTTATAGTCCACGTGGAATTAGGGCTCGTAATCCTTGATTATAGAATCCTAAGCATATTAAAATTCATAATCTGTCACATATCCCAATCCGAAAACTTATTTTCTGCCCAGAAAATTGTCCATGTCAGGTGAGTCCCGATCATGAAACTACTTGATTGGTTGGTACTTTGTGCTGTTTTAATCCGAAAACTTTTTCCGAGTGGGAGATTAATTTCCCTATCGGTACCTTCATCCTGCTCGGGAACTACGTTCTTGGTCAGGAAAGAGTCTAGACTTGATTTTTCTCTGGTTGTTTTGGATCTGATTCAAAAGCCCATTTTACTTTTCCTTCACACATTTAGTACGTGTGACCCATTAGATTCCTAGCTATATTGGCCACTCGGATTAACACTTAATCTTAAGTAGTGGGACTCATTATTCAAATAAACATGTCACTGAAGACCATTTTCATGATATTCCACTTAAGCTAGAGATTCTCGAGTAATAATCCTGACGAGAGGCCGTGGGTATACACTCCCTCTATTATGAGTGGTGAATCCTCTATTGGCTACCCAATTACCTTCGAATACTTCAAGCTGTACCCAATCACTACCCTATAAGTGACCTCTATGAGGTAACAAGAAATGGAGTCAAAGTGCAGAATCAGCATCTAAGATATTCTTGAGTACCTCAAATCTAAGGATACTTGTACCATTGCTATGATGAGACTATCACTGACATTTGAATAGACGATCCATATGATGGTCTCATAGCAGGTCATCCAATGACTTGACTACCCTCAGTGAGCATGTAACATCCTCCCATATAGCATACTAGCCTGCTATACGAGGGAGTGCTACTGCATACATGATACTGAACCATTAGCTTTTGTTCCCTTTTTAGCTTTTACCATATTTACATCTCATGATTTCGTTTATATGTTTAGCCATGACAACATGTGCCATATAAGTAATTATCATGCATTCAGGCTTAAGATGAAAATCCGTAAATAATAAATTTGAGTTCTAGGGCTAAACACGCCCAAAATAAAATATCCGTGAAAACTTAATACAATACTCACTTTTTAAAATAAAAGGTCTAAAATCCCAAAATGCATGAATAAGTAAAATGCATAAAGTATAAGTCCACTCTAGATTTGACAGCTCTGACTGACTTGGCTTCTTCGTATCAACTCTACCTATGGCTCCAGACCTGCGTTCAGAAAACCCATACGCTAAGCTATCTAAGCTTAGTGGTACACATAAATAAATTCTATCATGCATATCATACACGTTCAAATCATATAATTCATTACATGAAAATCATACTATAACACTTCATCTCATTTTTCAATTCATATAATTATAGTCATGCCATCATACCAAACAAATCATTACATATCATTGTAGTGTACCTGGTAAGCGGAAGTCATTCATGTATTCATAAGGACAGTAATACATTTACCTCTTTCCTTTTTATTCATATAATTTTTCCAGTTACTATATACTAGACTACCAGATACAGGTTGTGAATAGGGGTGCTTTCGGAGCTAAAGTCACCTAACCCATCTAATCATATTATTTGTATTTGTGCCCGAGTTAACAGCACTCTTGGAGCTAAAGCCAGCTTAACTCATAACTATATAAAATAATTGCTAGCATAATAGTTCAAAGGCGCTCTTGGAGCTGAAGCCACCTTACTCGATAAATAACACATGAAAAATCCTATGGTATCGTAAACATCCTTAATGGCATACCACTTATCCTATAGTCAGTCCTAGCACGAGCAAGGACATTTATGTCTTTTCCTTTTTAATCACATGAACCTTATACCATGATCGCAATAACTTTTCCATAATATTCGAAGAGCGGCTTATCACATATTAATATTCATATCATCATTTCCATATCACGTTGTATTGTGATCCATGTATCATCATATACATGTCAATACATCTTACATCATGGTATAATGCTTAGACAAAATTTCATTAACATTATGTTTATAAATACTCCATTGAATAACATAGAACACATGTTTTACATATTCATACCATTATATTTAGTAACTAACACTCACACATAGGTGAGTTTGGACTCCAGCACGCTTCCGCATGCCACTACGGCGCTAGTGTCGTTGGCCCAACACGTTGTGGGGCTGTACAGGCTTGGAGTCTCGTAAGTCTCGACTGGGACTCCCCTTTCCCAATCGTGAAAGGCCCGACAACAGTAAAGAAAATTCCAGTTTTCACATGCTGACCCAATCACTTTGATTCCAAGACATATAACCAATTTTCAGAACATCATATATCATCTAAACATACCATTTGGTCATTCTAAACATGTCATAATCCATTTAATTCTTATTTCATCAATTTAACATGAAAAACACAAATAATATATGTCATTAATTCATACCAACATGTTCAGACTATTTGGATCAATATCATGGCATTCAACAGTGACATAACATCCAAAAATATCTATTCACTAGCAATCATGCAGTTAAAAAGCGAATAAACATGATTATATGTATAAACCTTTAACAATGGAGCCGAAAACCCTCACTATCAATGTTCCTCACTGCCTTGGTGATCATTTTCACCTTTTGGCACATTCTCTATCAAAACTAACACATTCTAATGGTCACAAACCCATCAAAAAGGGTTATCGAATTTAAACTCTAATTCAAGGAAAAACCCCCAGACCACAAAACAAACCCATGAAATAATGTGATTAAAGGCTTAGGGAGGATGAATACTTACTGGCTAGTGGAGAAAAATGAACGAACAATCAGAGGAACTCAACCTCTAATTTGTCCAAAATGTAAAGGTCGTGTTCTTGATAAATAACACCAAAAACCCTAATTCGATCCTTCATGATCCAAGCCAAATGTGTTTTACTTATGTTTAGATGAAGAAGAATCAATAGAGATAGAGGGGGGAGAGTTCAGAGGGTCTGCTGGTTGTCAGAGATAGCTAGGGTTCGAATAGAGGCAGAAAAAGACGTGAAATCATGTATTTATAGTGTGTAGTCCAGAGGCGAGTCCTAACTAGGAAAATGAGTGTCGCAAGCGGAAAACCTTTCCCAAGCGGGATTCGGTTCTGTCCACCAAAATATAAACTAAGCTAAAATTGCCTTATTTTACCCTTTCATAATCCGCATAAATTTTAGGTTCTAAATTGTGGGAGTTACAAAGCATCCATATATTAACTCTGAACATTTCATGCTCACAGCTTTTGAGATCTACTGGTTAATCTAATCAAAGAGTATAACATATGATACTTTATTCGGGATAATTTAGAGTATAACAATCTCATTATCATAATCTCATCATGATTTTCTTCATGCTATGTTTCATATCATGGACTTTCATTAATTAGTTTAAGATCTATATCAATTCATATGTAAATGAATACTAATATAATGAAAGAATGTCACTATGAATGTGTACACTAAGTGCCTGCGACGATTGACTTTTGGACACATCTCTAACATATTTAAGTGTTGCTGCTAAGGATAACACGAAGGTATAAACTGACTTGCCACTAAATTGCACAGTGAAGGTCCTGAATTAGTTGTATTACCCCCTCGCAAGCGATGAGTATACAAATTGGAGGCTCCAAGCTTGGACAAGAAGTGGGAGAAATGAGGAAAGATGTGAGCCTTGCTAAAAAAATATGCCAGCTGCGACTGAGAAGGAACTGGAAGGAGATGGAGCAGACTTGCTTTGATCTTCTCACAGACAATGTGGCAGTCCAGTTCAATGTGCTTAGTACGTTCATGAAAGATAAGGTTAATGCATTACAAACAATTTATCACAGTATGCAAGAGCAGGTTTGGAGTGAGGGACATGAAGATCAGTAAGCAAATATAGCAACCACTGAAGTTCACAAATGGTGGTAGCCATAGCGCAATATTATACCTCAATGGAGGACCGAGAGACAGTTAATTGTTTCTTAGACTTCCTGGAGATGAGGGAAGAACCAAGAAAGATGCAAAAGCCAGTGATAGATTGTTTGGTTAAGGGGCAAAAGGCCCAATTTGAGTTAGATAAGGCTTTAAAGTTTAAACAGCCAGTAGAAAGGAAATGCAAACCTTGGCCTATGATGGCTTTGAGATACCTTAACACTCTAGGGGCAACTATGACATGAGAGGTATTAGGCTTATTAAGGAATTGAGAGAGCTACTAGACTACAAAGGAAAGATTTGGTCTGGTATTGGTAAGGTAAAAGAGCTTACCAATGAGCCTGTTATAGGAAGAAACATCACTAACAACAAGGACAGTAGCATAAATGGATTTGGGAACAAAAAGAGTCTTAGCACCCTTGCAATTAAGAAAACCAGTCTCTTTAAGTAATTCCAAGGTATATTTCCTTTGGCACATGTTGATGCCAGTTTTGTTGTGAGCCACTTCAAAGCCTAGGAAGTACTTCAACTTGCCTAAGTCGTTGATCTTAAAAGTCTGATGCAAAAAAGACTTAATAGAGGATATGGCTATAAGAGAGTCACTTGCTAGGATTATGTCATCAACATAAATGAGCAAGGCTAAAAAGAAGGAATTTGTACTCTTTGTAAAGAGGGAGTGATATGAAGAAGCTTGAGTGAAACCTTGATGAAGAAGTGCTACAGAAAGCTTGTGATGCCATTATCGACTTGCTTGCTTAAGTCTATATAAGGACTTTTTAAGGTTGCAAACATCATTGGCAAAGAAGATTGAAAACCATAAGGGAGCTTTATGTATACTTCTTTATGCAAATAGCCATGGAGAAAGGCATTGTTGACATCCAATTGCTCCAAGTACCAATGCTTAAGTGCTACCACTGCTAAAAGGACTCTAAGGGTAGTCATTTTTGCAACAGGAGAATGTTTTTGAATAGTCAACACCGGGCTGTTGAATGAAACCTTGAGCCACAAGTTGAGCTTTAAACCTCTCTACAGTACCATCAGCATGATGTTCGACTTTGTATACCCATTTACATCCAATGGGAGTCTTACCAATTGGCAAAGGAACAATATCCTAAGTAGAATTAGCTTACAATTTAACATTCATAGCATCTTGGTACTCTTTGTATTTGATGGCTTAGTGATAAAATTTTGGTTCATGGGGAATAATAATCGAAATGGAAAAAACTTGGTATAGAGGTATGAGGTTGTCATAAGAAAGAAAATTAGAAAGAACATGAAGAGTACTCGAATAGAGAGGCAGCCCTGTGGAGGTGATACTAGAATGTTGCAGAGTGTTAATCATTACATAATAATATTCCTGTAAGTAAGATAGTGGATATCAATCCCTATGAGATCTTCTCAATGTGGAGAAAAGGAAGATGGGTTGGAGGTAGATGAATCTGTAGGGAAGGATGAGGAAGAAAAGTATGAAGGTAGGGGAAAAGAAAGTTGACCTGTAGGATTAGAATCTGCATGAATGTAAGGTATAGGAAGAACGAAAGTATTGTCTTTTGTAGGAGGAGAATAGGGAAATAAATGTTCATAAAAAAGAACATGCCTAGAGATAAAAATAGCAATAGAGTGTAGATCCAGGAGTTTATATCCTTTAGTCCCTTGTTTATAACCAAAAAACACACATTTGCGAGCCCTACTATCAAATTTAGTTCAGCCATGTGAATGTGTAGAAGCATAGGCTAAGCAACCAAATACTTTTAGATGATTAAGATCTAGCGGAGTGGTTTAAAGAAGTTCATATGATGTCTTATTATGAAGAAAAGGTGTAGGTAACCTGTTAATGAAGTGAACAGAATGAGTAACCAACTCAGGTAAAAAATGATTAGGTAGTGCTATGTTGAGAATGTGCTAGTGCTTCCTCTCTATAATGCTATTCTATTGAGGAGTAGTAATGCAAAAGGTTTGATGAGTAATCCCATGATCAGCAAAGAATTGAAACATGAGAAATTCTGGTCCATTGTTAGAATGAATACACTTGATATTTCATTAAACTTGTACAAAGGTACATAAATACTTTATTTGTTCCCTAACTTCTCCTTTGGATTTGAGAAGAAAAATCCAAGTAGAACTACTAAAATCCTCTACTATTGTCACGACCCAAACCGAGGACCGTGATCGATGCTACGGAATGGATAGGCTTAAGGCCACCAAATCCCGTAGCAAGCCTAAACATAAATATACTTCGTATCTCAATTATGCATTAATATAATATCAATCTAATATTCCATCGCATAATATAAACTATGCTAAATGTATACTTATATTCATAACACACCAAGGGAAAGTGTATATTCATCCGACATATTTTCATATAATATATAGTATAACATTTCTATATAAGGTAGTACTGTAGAGATCTAGAATATGCAATACAATAAGAAAAATAATTTAAAAAAAATATTACATCAAGCCCTCGAGGAGTGTAGAAGATGCAGGGCAGTCCAAAACAATATTAAGAAAATTTTTACTACCTAAAAAAAAATAAATGAGAGGAGTCAGCCTCTACTTAGTGAATCAATATCATATAACTTTATAATACACAGTCATACAATATTATACTAATAATATATATATATATATATACATGTAATGAGTTCATGCATCATGAAAAATCAATCATTAAACAATTGGGTGAGCAATTCAAGCAAAATCCTAAACCTTCATTCTACTAGCCAATGACTCTCTTAATTCCAAAGTACTGGTGTTCTGAGAACAAACTCAACCAGGGTCTTTCTCTCTAGTCGCTCACTTATCCAAATGGTATCGATGCCCTTAGAGACGAACTCAACCAGGGTTAACACTCTCAGCATCCATATACATATCATAATATATTTCATTCCCTGAGAAACAAACTCAACTAGGGTATCTTATCAATCCATCCATGATCATAACATTATTACCGGTATACACACGGTCCTTATGTAACCCATCAGGTGGCACGTTTTGCTATAGTTCTCATCCCAACAATCACATCACAATATCACACAATCACGTTTCCTACAAGTCATATTCAAGCATATATTACTATATGTATATTAATAATAATATATTATTTAATATTAATTAGCATGCCAGAGAAAATATGGGAAAAAATGGTAGCATGTTATAAAATCATATAATATTAACTCACAGATCCGTAGATTTCCTCAATTGGCTGCTTTTACGACTCTGGAGCAGTTGGTAGGGCCTTTGGAGAATCTAAAAAAAATATAAGGAATATCAAGAATAAATCCTAAGCCTAGACTCTTCTAAGATTTCTCTGTAGAAACTTTTATTCAAACTTTAACGTAATTTCTACTGAAAATCCGGTCGCACCTCCTTTAAAAACTAGACAATCCCTACGCTTACGGGTCATAATCCTATAAAATATATCATCTCAACACAGTCAATTACAATACGGGTATCTAATTTATTATATATCCGATCAACATACATAATCAATTCAATAATCAATAACTTATCAATAATTCAAATTTATTAATAACTACCTCATAATTCTATTATAATGTCTAAATATATTCTTTAATAATTCTCATAATCATGCAATCTATCAAATTACTCAATAAAATAAATTTATCACATTAATTAAATAATATACTTATATTTCATAAATAAAATCATATCTCACTATCTAAAAATAGCATGAAAGTGTGGTCAATTCCGGATGACTCAATTTAACAAGCCGGAGATTCTGCCTAAAAAACGTCCGGTGATCGGAAAATTTCTGACGGTAATGGAATAACGATTGGAAGGTACCAACAGCTTTTTTAGGATGTGGGGAGTCCAAAAGTACAAGTCTTGTGTTTTGAAAGTGACCGAAAACACCTAGATATATAAAATTTTCGGCGACTCTGGCGAGAAAATTTGAACTCGGATCAAGCTTCAAACAATGATGCCCGGAGCTCCAAAGGTCCAGTTTAAGATTTTTGGACCTTTTGAACTCATTTCTGGTGTCAGAATGGTGAAAAGAGGCCAAGAAGGTGGAGAATTGGTAGGGGCAGCTTGATGTCCAAAAATTGTCCTATCGTTTCTTGTGAATTTGGTAGATTTCTAAACATCTGACGTTACCAAAGTGTTGGAAAGGTCAAAATCTACTTGTAGCCTGAATTTTGAGTCGATCGGAGGTCGTTTGGGTGGTAATCAGAAATGGAGACGGTGGTAGGAGGAAGAGAGAAAAAGAGAAGAAGAGAGAGAGAGCTAAAGGAGAGAGAGGGATGACACCATATTTATAGTTAATGGTATTTTCATAATTTTTATATCAATTCTCGGTTATTATGAAATTTTACCTACAAAAATAATTAAATCTTGTGTTGTAAAAATTAAGGGCATTACAACTATAGTCAAGAAATATCTAAAACCCTGCAAAGATGGTGCTATGGGTCCCTAAATATCCATATGCACTAAATCAAAAGTGCTTACAATTTGAGTAACACTAATAGGAAAAGATAAATATTTCTGTTTGGCATAATGACATATGTCGCAGGCCTTATTCAACCTACAATGCACTAAACGATTAATAAACTTTAACAATTGGACTCTTTGAGGAGATGCATGGCCCAATCGGTAGTGCCAGAGATCAAAATGACTTGGTTCTGTATTGGTTGAAGTAGAAAAAGTATTATTGGCATGGGAAACAGGAATATGCAATATGTAAAGACCATGACTCAGATCAGCTATACCGATCTCCTCCAAGTCTGCATATCATGAGTAGAATAAAGGTTATTGGTAAAAAGCAAGGCAAATTGATTCTGAGATATGAGTTTACTTGCAGACACAAGATTGAAAAAGAAATTAGGAACATAGCAATACTAGATCTGATGTCAATTTCATAGTTCTAGTATTAGTGACATTGATGCTGGTTCCATTTGGCAATTTAATACTGCAATATGTGGCAGGAATGAGATTCTCAAAGAATGATAGTGAGCAAGCAATGTGATTAGTTGCTCCATTATCTAAAATCTAAGTGTTAGTGCATGAAGTTGCAACAGATAAAATTTTTACCATACATAGAAGCATCTGAATCCGGATTGACAGTTTGATCATGAAAAGGAATCAACAATTGGCTTGTGGAGGCAGTAGTCACTGCTGCAATAGTATTTTGAGCTTGCTGTCCATTAGTGCCATTGGCTTGGAAGGCTTGGCTTTGCTAAATGGCATTTACAATTTGCTCATATTCCTCTCTAGTGAGTTTAGGGACATGAGCAATGGATTCATCATTTGTTGAATTATGTCCCATAAAGTCAACAGTAGCAGTGACATGTTGTTTGCCATCATAAACCTCTGCTTGATTAACATGATGCTGAGGCCTTGATTTTTGTTTCATTCCTGGTGGATATCCATGTTTCTTATAGCACTTATCCTCTGTATGTCCTAAAATGCCATAAAAAGTACAAAGAGGATTTAGATCCATACTTAGCCATTGCCTTGCTAATTGAAGGTGATAACTATGGTTGCTATTTTGAATTCCATGCACCAAATCCTTTATCTTTGTAACCACTTCCTTTACCTCCATTGTAATTTCCTTTTTCAGCACAAATTACATGATCATTATTCATTCTTGTTGAGTTATCCGATCTAATGTTTAAGAATTGCCTCTCATATTGAAGCACTAAAGAAAAAACTTTGTTTATTGGAGGCATAGGCTCCATTAGCATAATCTAAGACCTAATTGTTCCAAATGTCTTATTCAATCCTTTTAAGAACCGTAGGACATAGTTATTTTACTGATACTGCCTAATTATCCTTATAGCTCTACAAGAACAACTAGGATTGCATCTGCATGTAGAAATTGGTCTCATATTTGTAAGCTCATCCCATACGATCTTCATTTTAGTGAAATATTCTGAAACAGATAATTGACCTTATGATAGAGAATGAAACTCTTATTGTAGATATGCAATTCTAAAAGCATCAGATTGTGAAAATCTGTCTTGTAGATCTTGCCATACATCAATGGCATTGTCGAACCAAATCACAAATTGAGTTATAGAAGGTGTAAGCGAATTAATGATCCAAGACAATACCATAGTATTACACCTTCTCCATGTATCATAGTTCACATTTGAAGGCTTTGGAACTGAGATACCGCCATCAATGAATTGAATCTTGTTCTTTGAAAGTAAAGCCATTCTCATTGCGTGACTTCATGAGTGATAATTTGATCCAGATAGAACTGAATTTACTAGAACAAGACTTGGATTTTCATTTGCATGCACATAATACGGACTTGAAGCAAAATATTCAGCTATTGATGAAACACTTGAAGAAGATTTTTCGTTTCCTGCTCCCATTGAAGCTATCAGTAATCGAATTTAAGAAAGAAATTGAAATTGTTCTATGGTACCATAATAAGAAACTCAAGATTGCAAATGGAATTGAAATGAGAGAATCGAAGATTGATTCATTAATCTCAAGATGAAAAACAAAAAGTACAGAGTTAAAAGCTCAAAGATCTATCTATACTATAAGCTAAAAATAATTGTCATATAACAATCAGAGTTATAGTATAGATAGACTATAATACAAGCATTCCTAGCATAAGTTAAATACACTCTAGCTGATCAAGTATATGCTGCAACTTGTACTCCTTGAATGAAATGTTCTGTATCTTTTATCAACTGAGCTACCGTCATTTAAGTGTTGCTGCTGAGGATAACAAGAAGGTATAAGCGGACTTGCCACTAAATTGCATAGTGAAGGTCCTGAATTAGTTGTATTAATACCCTTCGCAGATTCTTTCGTCTCTTCGGCTTTGTCAGCAGCAGAATCTTTGTACTCCGTCGCCTTCTCTTTAGCTGATTCCGTCTTTTCTCCCAGCTTCTTCGCATCAGCGTCTATCTTCTCCTTAGCCTTCTCAGCAGTATAATCTTTAGTCTCCCGAGTTCTGTCTGCCGCTACATAAGTACCTTCCTTTGTCATGTTAGCAGCTTCTTGGCTCTTGCCCACAACTGCTTCTTTAGCATGATCGTAAGTATTAGTAACTTGTTAGGATAACAACAACAGTAAAAGGAGAATTGTTAATCTAATATTCAAAACAAGAGAAATGTAAAATGATCTGAGGTCTGTGTTTAATACAGTTTACTTAAAATAAATTCGCCTCCTACACTGGTATTTAGGATAATCAGCGTTTGTCTCTTAGGATAGAATATATTTCAAGTAGTTGTTAAACACACAACATCTACTTACAGCTAACTATAAACTTGTCAAACTCTCTATCACTTGAGAAGAATAAGAAAAAAAAAGAAAGAAACTCTTCAACATGAATCAAAGTAAACTCTCCAAAATTCTCCTTTAAAATTCAAGCCAAAACCATCTATTTATACTAGATAGATGAGATATGAGATTAATTGTAATTAATTTTCTTTAAATGCTGCCAATAATGCATTTGTAACTCCCAAATAATGGTGAAATTAATCTTTGAAACACACTACAGCACAACGACACAATCAAAGTAAACTCTCCAAAATTCTCTTTTAAAATTCAAGCCAAAACCACCTATTTATACTATATGGAGGAGACAAAAGATTAATTGTGATTAATTTCCTTTAAAGGCTGCTAATAATGCCTTTGTAACTCCCAAATAATGATGAAATTAATCTTTGAAACATACACTGCAGTACAACGACACAGGCGTGTTGCCAAATTTTCTAGAAATAAAAAAAAATTGGGCTTGTTCAGGACCATGAGATTTTGGGCCAACATTCGTGTACGCAGGTCGCACACCCACGCATTGGCCTATCCCGGACCATGGATTTGCACTCCCTGTACCTGAGCGCGCAAGAAAAAACCTTGCATTCTATTTTTCTTACTCACGTAAGAATGCATCTTAATATATAAACACAAGTTCAACTTCAATTTTTAGTAATGTGGCACAAACTCTCACATTTACTTTTCACTTTTCACTTTTAATCTCCTTTTCAATGAGCTTACTTTTAGCTTCAATCTCTATTCACACATTGTCCATTTTGAGCATATGAATATATTAATTCATAGTCCTCATGTCAAAAAACTATATATTCGGATTTTTCTTCCAAAACCGAGTTATAGGACCCATCCGAACTATCCTCTCAAAATGACTAAGTAATCACAATTTTTCCAACATAACTTTTTTTTTTTTTTTTTTTTTTTTTTTTTTGAATACAGTCCCAATAGCGCCTGGCCTTTCTTCTTGCTGCTGAGGCTGATACGTCACCGTTTTTGTCCGTTCTTCATATTCTCTCTCTGTTTGCATCCCTAATATCATTCGCCGCTTGCAAAGCTTCTGCCTCTGCTCTTTCCTCGACGCCATCGTTTAGCTCTTCACTTAAACGGAAAATTAACTTCAGATTTTTCTTATAAAGATAGCTGAAGATTATGATTCTTACTATGGACTAACTAAACTGTTCCACGTGGGTTCTATCTTGTAGGCAGATCTTTAGTCAGAATTGAGTTTACAAGATCTTATTATTTTCGTTACGAATTTAAATTGATTAAAACATTCGGACCAAACCGAATTATGTACAACATATATATTTCATCCCGTTGAATTTCATTTAAAATCATATATATATATATATATATATATATATATAACTTTTATGTATAGTTTAATCCTACGTCCCAAATTTATTTGAGTTCTAAATATGGAGCTATATTTACTTTACTGCCATTATAGAAAAAAGATTTTTTTTTTTTCATAGAAGAAAGAATTTAATAACCCAGAAAAAAAAAAAAAAAAGGTGAGTATGAGGGTAATTATTTGGAGTCCAAGTAAATCTTGCAGAATTTTCTGGCCTTAGACAAGTAAATATAGCTGACAGAATTTCAAAGACTAAATAGATTATAAGCAACAAGAGAAGTACATTGATTTGTGGTAAAGTCTAAGTTAATTCGTGTATTAATAGAGAATAAATATCAAAATATTCTCTAATCTAGTAATCCCTTACTCAGGTAATAGTTATAATTGTCAAAGATAAAGAATAAAATAACTCAATTACCAATCATCAACCATTAATTTGTTCATCAATCAGCTGGTGATCGATAATTCATCGTCACGGATTCTAACATTCAGTCGCCTGAGCCAAATAGAATGCAGGATCATATGAAAAACATCATACCGCTTTGGTGGGGAATTAACCTCAAAATGTCTCATTATCTGCACTACTCTTCTTTGCATTCTAATGTACTGTCTTGATGATATACCCATCAATATTGTCTTCAAGTTAGGAATTTCGCTCACTGGAACCTCCACCGAGAATGATTTCCAATTCAAAACATCGCTAAAAGGTGGCACATAGTGGTCTGAAATCAGCACCGGCACGCACCCCGTGTACAGTGCCTCCACGACTCGTGGGCTCGCAACTTCGTAGCCACTCGGACAAAGACAGAACTTGCTTTTTCTCATCATATCGTAGTATGATACGCCTTTTGGAAGGTACCTATGCACTTTAATGTCATCATCTTTGTTCTCCCAGTGCTCAAGAAGTATTGGCCTTATGGGGCCATGAAGCCCTCCTGCAAAGAAGGCCAAGATGGATCGTTTGGATGGAGATGGTCCGCCTATAAAGCCCTTCGTCGAACCAGTTTGAAGATTGATCTCCGGAAAGGATACATCTTTGATGGGGTTGAATCTTTCTGATGTGTTTGCATTGCATAGAGCACGTATCGAGTTTTTTGCAAGATCAGGAATGGAAAATGAAGTTTCTGGCCCCTAGGAAAAAACCCAGATTAATTAGCACATTATTATTAATAATTTGTACAAATGCAAACTAAGCAGCTGCAACTTACCCAATCATGGCAAGCAAGCATGAAGTGGTCGGCACCGAGGCTCCGATTCCAGTAAGGGTATTTTCCAGCAATGAGATTAACATAGTCACTTACAGTTCTTCTCATGGGACCGAAATCGTGGGAATCACGCACATAGACAAACTGGACCATCATTGCTACACTGAAGGGAAGGAAAAAGACATGTGCTTTCTCAGGATCTTTCGTTCGAAATTGGTCATCGATCTCCATTCTGTGAATAAAATTTCCTTCCATGGCGTATATGCTCTTGCAAGGACCATTGTGAAATACTGGTGGCTCCCCTTCTTCATATACAAACACCTTGAACTGTTTTTCCATTTCCAAGTAACTCCTGAAATTGCAAACAAACACTACTGTTAATTAGCCTACTTGGTCCATCAAGTACTCGAGTTCAATTAGCAAGAAGTTTCTATTAAATCTTAATTATTAAGGAGGAAATTAAACATATAATTAAGAATAACCTGTGGAAGACTTTGGCATTCCAATACATTGGGCCCATAGGAAGATAATGAGAGTCAAGTGTTTGATTTCCATTTTTAGCGTCTTTTATTGCAGCTCGAGCATTTTGGAGACCAGCTTCCACCTTTTCTAAATTGCTATACCCTTTTTCATTTTTAGCTTTGATGGAGAGATCAAGAGGAGCATTACTTACTGTAGAATTGCTACTACTTGCATCTTGTGTTACATTCTGCATAATCATTAATTAAAACAACTGATCAATTTTCATGAATATGGATTAATTTTGGGATAATTAACATTAGAATAAATTTAGTGTAAAAAAGAAAAAAAACAGCGCAATTCTCAAAAAATAAAAAATCCATAAGAAAAGAAAAAGACTTACAGACACTTGAATATCCATGGCATGAACATAAAGTGGAGGAGAAGAAGAAGAGGAGTTAAGAACTGAAGACTGAAAATCAGCAAGAACCTTCTTCTTCTTCTCCACCGCTGTTTTCTGAACGGCGGACGCAACCACCACCGTTGGCCGCAAATCCACCATTCCAGCACCCTCTTTAGCATGAAAAGCTGACGCGGAAGAACCATTAGTGGTGTTTAATGAACCACCAGCATAACCAGCCAACAAAGAACTGGTAGATATAAAATCCCAACAGGAGAATTTGGGACTTAAAATAGCAAGAAACCCAGAAACCACCATTAATGGTATAATAAGCAAGAAAAGCTTCATTGATGATGCTGAAAACCTCCATGCATGCCCTTTTTTGGACCCAGAATAATAATAATCCCCCATAGCCACAGCTATAGCTGCTACTCTACTACTCTCTCCCTAAAATGGCGAATTACCAAATCAAAACTTTCTCCTTCTCTGACTACATAGGATTCTTGTTTTTGTTATTTTCCCATTTCTTTTCTGCATTGAAGCTTATAAATATTAAAGATAAAGAGCAGAAATAGTTGAACAATTGGTAGGCAATGGTTGCACTCTTATGCCAAGCGTCTTCTTTATGAGCTCTCTGCATACATGCAACTTTTCTTAATTCCAAATCTACCCCTCATGGTCACCGACCCTCTTGGGACTTGTTTTGCCATTATTTTGCACTCAACTAATTTTCATAGCTGAAATGCCTTTAATACCCCTTGTTTAATTTGGTCAAATTATTCGTTTTGCACTAATAGTTAGAATATATGCTGAATTTGTTGAAAAAAAATTTTAAATTTAAATTTTTAGAAAGAAATAAAAGGCATTAACTGTAATTAATATACGTAAACTGGTGAAGACGCATTTAGTCTTATGAAGTAATTGGGTTATAATTTGGTCAAATAATTCTTGAACATACAAACTCTAATGAATATTTATATGACATTTTTGCCCTTCATCTCTCCACCGTCAATAAGTGCAATAACCCACCACCTCTCATTGAATTCAATCCAAGGGCATGGTCATAAATCGAATATTCTACATTTCTTCTGATTTGGGAGGTGTAATTTTGTGATTTTGTCTTTACTCAATTATCCATAAATCAAAGCGTAACCGTCTGCTTTGAATATTGCCAAATGAAGCATAGTGTGTTTATCAGAAAAGAATTAAAAGTTATGATTTTGTGGCATCACATGCAAAGAAAATTGAATGATTGATTGATCTTATCAAGTCCTTAGTTTTAAGCGGTTGCCCATTTAAGGAAATCACCTCCGCAGCTCATATTCTCCTTGAGGTGTATGTTATGACAATTCTTTTTTCGAATGAATTGATAATCCTTGAGATGAAAGCATGCATTCCTGAAAATTGTCTTATCAATTCTCAAGTCTAATTAGTCCATCTTTAATGGACTCTTTATTTGAACAATATTTTTTATTTTAAAGAATTATTTTATAAAAAAATTTTAAAAGAACTTTTTATCATTAAAATTTTGAAAATGTAGTTAATTTGATGCTTTACATTTAGAGAGTTAAGTTTTATTCTTTATTTTAATTGTAATTAATACATCTTAATTTTGTATGTATATTTTCTTTTTTTTTATTAGAGTATTTCTTTAAAATACTTCTATTTTCTCATAATAAAAATCATAATATTAATTTGTAAAAAAAAAAATAGTAAAATATAAAGAGTCCATTATATTTTACTCTGAAAATGCTCAAATATATTTTTTATTCTATTCAAAATGTTTTTTAAAATAAAGATCATTATTGGAAATGGTATAATATATGTGTTAGGCCATAAATTAAAATTATATTTAATTTTTTACAATTTTACTTGATAAGTTTTTAGGTGATGTATTAAGCCTAAAATTATATTTATCTAATATTAACATCTCTATTTCGTAGCAATGCTTTCACATTCACATTAGGAGTACCAGTAGATAATTAAATACATTTCATAAAATTAAATTTCTTTCTTCTTTTTTTTTTTTGGGTTTTCGAAATTGGCAATTTAATCTGTAACTTATTATTTTCTCTCCCTTTCAAGCATCCTTTTTAAGTGGTTAAGCATAATTTGAAATTTTGTTAATCTTGAAAATAAAAGTATAAACTACCAAAGAGGAAAGTATGAAAAAGACAACTGGTTCACCATCCAAAAAATGGGTTCTATTTTTAAAATACATGGGATATATGTAGTCACATTTGAAGTATTACATCTCTTACAAAAATGTATGCTATATTGCTATGCAACCTAATAGCCGAAATGAAAGTGATTACCAAATAAAAAGAAAGGAAAAAACAAAATTGCACAAATGTTATTAGTAATGATTATGTAGCCAAGGAATCATAACCAGTAATCCTTGCAGGAGCATTTGCCGTTTGAAAAACAGTGGAACCCAGAAGCATCCCTTAGGAGTATCTCTCTGCTGGTGACAACTGATAAATGTTTCAAGAATGTATGACAATCCCCACATAGAAGGATGTTCTTCACAATCCGAATGGGTTCACCTGCTTTGGTCACCAGAAGTCCATAGGTTGCTGCTAGTTTTGCACTATGATAGAACAAGAACTCTTTCTTTTGATGCTCCTCTACTTCATGAAGCACATAGCTTGTGTCTGGCTCATACCCAGCCTTTAGGCATTCCAAGATTAGTATGTCTAATCCGCTATAGATGTCTTTTGTCTGGGGATGTGATTTATCTCTTACATAAAATGAATGCACTTCCTTTCGATGAATGATCCAACTACGACATGGGTGTTTCCGAAGCCTCCTCTCTCTCATATTGGCTCTCACCATTTCCGAGCAATGCCACCTCCCAGATGCAGAATATAGATTTGACACGAGAGCGAATGTGGACGGATCTTGTGGCTCTGTAGCAAGTATACGCTTTGCAACCCTTTTTCCTATGCTTGTGTTCAAATGGAGTCTGCAACTGTCAAGCAAAGCTCGCCAAACAGAAGTGTCAGGCTCAAAAGGCATGTTATTAATTATTTCCTCTGCTTCTTCAAGGAGACCCCAGTATCCCAAAACACTGACCAAGGAGGCATAATGCTCTTGAGTGGGATCAACTTCATGAATCTTTTTCATTGAGAGAAAATAGCTTCGACAGTTGTCAACTAAATCTGAGCTAGTATGTTTGTAAGTTGAAATAATCAATACAAAAGTGACTGCATCAGGTTTTATGCCTGACTTTTCCATTCTTGACCAAACGGCCAAGGCCTCATCTCCCTGCCTGTGAAGGAGATGACCAGTAATCAAACAGTTCCACGAAACTATATCATGTGCTGGCATGGAGTTGAAGGATTTAATTGCGCAATTCATGTTTCCACTCTTAGAATACATGCTAATTACAGAGTTTCCCACTCCTATGTCAACTAGGTAGCCGGTCTTAAGAGCATGACTGTGAATTTGCTCCCCCATCTCATGAAATCCTAAAGTCCCACAGATACCAAGCACTGAAGTCAATACAACTTCATCCACAATCATTGCCCCTTCTGATTGGCTTTCGCAGAAAAGAGAAATTGCCTCTTCTGGCATCCCATTATGAGCATAACCGCATAGCATTGATGTTTTAATTATTAAGCTATCCTGATCAGAAGGCCACCTGCGAAATATTTTATCTGCATCATTCATCCTCCCGCACCTTGTGTACATATTAAGTAAAGCTGCTTCAATATAACCATTTGATCCAAAACCGAACTTCATGATAAACCCATGAACTTGCCCGCTAATTTTGAAGTTCATGAGCATTCCACAGGCATTCACAATACTTGTCAAAGTGAAATCAGTCAATTCTATTCCCTCGTGGACCATCTTAAGAAAAAAATGCAGTGCCTTTGACCCTTCACTATTTTTACAAAAGCCAGCTAAAACAGCATTATAAGATATAGAATTCTTCTCTGGCATCTTCTCAAATAACTCCATAGCCAAGTCCACCAACCCAAATTCCATATATGCCACAATCATTTGTGTCCAAGTAATTACATCTTTAACTCGCATGCTCTCAAAGGAGGCCTCTGCACCTTTTAGATTCCCGCATTTTGTGTAGAACCCGATAACTGCATTGCTAATACTCAAACTGGATTCTAACCCAATTCTAATGGCATGCGCATGAACCTCTCTCCCTCCTACAACAGCAAGGCACCCAGCACAAGCAGCCAATGCCGTTGATAGAGTGAATTGATCAGCTTTAAAATCAGTCATACAGTGGAAATCTCTAAACAAATCAAGTGCTTTCTCATATGACAGTGCATTCACCATACTCGACATCACAGTATTCCACGTTGTAATATCTCTTTGAGGCATTTCATCAAACAATTGATTCACAAATTCCAAACGCCCAGACTTCCCATACAAACCCATCAAAGCATTTCCAACGAAAACGCATTCTAAAAAACCCATCTTGACTGCCAAAGCATGAACTTGCAAACCCAACTCCAAATCCAAAATCCTAATAGAAGCAGTTAAAATAGCAACAAAACTATACTCATTAGGCTCAATACCTGAGCTTCTCATCTCGAAGAAAAGCTCAATTGCTTCACCTTCTCTACCCACCTTAGCAAAACTCGAAATCAAAGCAGTGTAAGACACCACATCAGGGCAACATAAGCCCTTAAAGACCTCATAAGCATCAAGAAAAAGACCCAGCTTGAGGTAAGCTACAATGATAGCATTACCCAGATAGGTATCCTCTTCAAGCTTGAGAATTGAAGCATGTACAGCTCGGGCAAGGTCGACATCAGCGTATTTAACGGAAAGTCGAAGCAAATAGAGTAAATGATCAATGTCAAGAGAAGATTCAGTACTGGTATGCAAAGACGAAGTAGAGTCATCAACGGAGTCAAAATGGAAAAGGGGTTCAGGGTTTTGGGTTTTAGACAAAGTAGGGACCTGTGGTATAAGTGATTGATTGGTGGAAGTGGAGGCGGAGAAGCAAGGGCGGTGTTCATGACGGAGACTCGGCTTAAGGAAAGAAGGTTGAGCAAGTGAAGGTGTTGGTGTTTGAGGTGGTCTCAAAGGGAAGCGAAAAGAACAAAGAGAGTGAAAGAAGGGAAATATGGTGGTGATGGTGGATACAGTGGGTGGGATAATGGCAGCCATGAACAAGAATGACTAACCATAATCTCTCCTTTTCTCATGCAAGTGTAAGCACTGCTGCTTCACTTGTTTAACTTCGAATATTTTATCCAAGAAACAAGGCAATCCATTCGCATTTCACAGCCTTTTGCTTATTTCCGGATTTTCTATCACGCGCTCTACAAAGTTATAAAATTTGCCCTTTGCCCCCATATCTTTCTCGTGTTGAGATAATCTATTTATTTTAAGGGCTACGTGTTAAATTTGTCTTTGTTACTTATTTCAAATTGTGGATGTTTTGCTCAATGTTTTTTCAATTGGGTCCTTAACTTTTCAAAATTAATATAAGTTAGACGTAATTAAATAGAATCATCAAATGAGATTTTTTTACAAGAATAAAACCTTTTTTTTATTAATTGTAATATGCCATGTAAGCCTACAAGATTAAAAACTTTCATTTTATTTCTTTTTTTTGTTGAAAATTTTAGTTCTACTTCATTATCTTGAAATATAGTTTTTATTTATTTTTATTAGAAATTTTATATTTTTAGGTCATATTCTATTAATTTTTTTATCAAATTTATTATTTTGGACGACTTTTTAATATAATAAATTATATTTATTAATAATAAGATATATTAAATAATAATATAATAAAAATTAGAAAAAATTATTATTTTCTTTCACTAGTTTGACATAATACACTAGTACCCCTCTAAGATCTGAAAAATATACGATTGACTTTCTATTATTTGACATAATATATTAGTATTCCTGATATTTGAAAATTATATTATTTACTCTTTGAAGTTTTGATATATTATATTAGTATTTCTCCGCAAATTTGATTTACTAAACTAATGCATCTGACACATTTTTTTTCAAATCTCATAGATACTAGTATATTATGTCAAATTATAGGAGCAAATCAAATATTTTTTAAATTTTAAAAAAATACTAATGTATTATGTCAAATTAGAGAGACCAAATGGTAATTTTTTTCTAAAAATTAAATAATTAATTATATATTTTTCGTTGAAATGAGTTATGTTTTATTAAAAAAGGAAAAAAGAATCTCTTTTTGAAATAGAAAGGGGCATTATATCGCAATTACTACCATTCTCAGGGTATGCTTTTGTAAATAGACAGCGTCAAAGGAAAGCAACAAGAAAAAGGAACGTGGAAGGAACTCGCTATGAACGCGCGTACGAACATAAAAATCGTCCTTCTATATGGGCTCAAAACTGACTGATGAAAATAAGCCGTTGACATCTCTAAACTTTCCCACATCTATCACGCCATACTCTTAGCTCCATGGACGAACCGCGAAAGCATCAGGTGCTTCTCTTTCTATCTCTTCCAGGAACCCATCCGATTGATCGAAATCGCGCCAATCCATTACAATATCTGTTTTTATTTTTTTATTAATTATGTAATTGAACGTTAATTTTTCACTGAATTGTTCTTCGATTTGTTTTCGATGCAATTGCGTTATGTGAGTATTAATATGGATGGAAAAATCATTAGGTGTCCTTAAGGGGTGCAAGTGCTAAAGAGATATCAAGAGATGCTCTCCTTGAGAAGGTCTCCCATGAAAGAGAGCTCCGTAATTATGCTAGACGAGCTACAGCTGCTTCTATCTTTGTCCAGGTGATTCATTTATTTGTTAATTGTGATTATTTGCGATGATTAATTGTCTAAGCTTGTCACCCATTTGTGGGGATGTGTCGTTAAGGAATTATAATTTGCTTACTTTTGTGATTGATAATTTTTTCTCATAAATTGGAAGAATAAAAAAAAAAGCAAACTTTGCAATGATGATTTATCAGGGTGTCAGCGTTATGATATAGATGGAAAAAGTTCTATTTACTTTTTTATTTTTTTCCTCTAAGCAAGAAGCTGAATGGGGTTTATTGTGGAGTAATGAGAAGATAACCGGTTTGTTACTGTTTACAGAGAGTCTGGAGGCGTTATAATGTGACCAAAAAGGTAGCTATTCAGCTTCAAGCAGAATGGGAAAACATGTTGGATCACTATGATGGTCCAATGACAGCCAGCTGGGTTTCTAGTAGGGTCTTGAGGCCTTTTCTTCTCTTTGTTGCATGTTTGTCCATTCGTCGTGGGAACATTCACACCAGAGATATAAACTGTATGCAGATTTGCTTTAAGATTCTATTGGAAAGCATAAATTGTACTGGTATGTCAGTTTTACATACTTGTATAGGAGTTGGAATATAATTTTGTTTCTATTTTCTATATAATATAATTTAATTCATTGTAATGCTACTCTTGCATTCTGGCTTTCTGTTAGTGATCTGCTTAAGAATGTTGAATCTGTAGTGGGTAGATGACATGCTCTCTTATCAATTATTTCTTCTTTTTGACTTGACTTCATAGATATCAATTTTTCATAAAAAAAACTGCCAAGATTTATTAATTTTTGCTTGGTTGTTCTGCATTATTTGTTAATTCAGATAACAGTAGCAGTATGTTTTCATTTGCAACAGGTAAAAAAGCTTATGACTAAGTGTAAACGTGGGATCATTGAGAACTGATAAATATTCAGGCCTTTTTCCTTTTTTTTTCTTTCTTTCTTTGATTGTATTTGCTGTAAAAGAATATATACGTGTGTGAGTTGTGTGTGTGTATGAGACAACTATAAATCCTGCATAAAAAGCTTTTAGATTAAGATGGGAGCGGAAAAAACATAAACAAAATGATTGGATATCATAATTAGTTGCTTGCTATAATTGTAGGTTCTAGGACATGCCTCAAATCATGATAAAAATATTTCTAGTCCATGAGATCTCTGAAGGACCAAATTTATACTGTAAAATTTCTGTCATTGACGTCTCTTTTTCTCTCTACTCTTTATTTGTGCACTTCATAAACAGCTGTTGTCCTTTCTCTTATTTTTAAGGGTAGATTCAAAAAAGAATTTTTTGTCCCTAGCATTGGGTACACTTGAAGAGAGAAGAATGTGGAAATATCAATCAAAGAAACTGGTTTCTCTCTGCTCATTTATCCTTGCTGAATGTGATAAATCTCATGCTGGGGGACAAGATATTGTTGTTCTTACCTCTCTTGCCATGCGTTTTCTTGCCATCTTAACTGATATTAAGGGTTGGAAGAGTGTTGCCAGCAATAATATTGAAGATGCAGATGTTGCAGTAAATGATTTGATTAGTTTTATGGGAAATTCTGAAAGTGGTCTTTATGTATCTATTGGAAGATACATTAATAAATCGGATATTCTTACTTGTTTGCAAACAAAAAATATGGTCCAGGCAGATGATAAATTCTTAATTACTGCAATGGCAATAACATTAGCTTTACGACCATTCCATGCAACAAACTTTGTATCACCTGGTTCTGACCCATTGGCCATGCATTCTGCTGCTGCACAGTACTGTTTGTTTCTACTCACAATTCCTAGGCTTACTGAACGCCTTCCAGCTGTTCTTGTGTCTGCCATAAAGCACAAGTCTATTCTCTCTCCATGCCTTCAGGCCTTACTGGTAAGGTTGATTAGATTTGAACAAAATCGTATTACTATTCCTTCTATTTATAAATTTTCCTCTGCCATATCAACTCGTAGTTGTATATACTTCATATGAATATCTTTCCTAGAGAATACATAATGAGCAACTGACACTAGTTGGTTGAGTGGCTATTCATTACATATGCTTGTGGGCTGATTTTGATCTGCTTACAACTACTTTATCTAAGTGGATTGTTACAATGCATATAGATAGGTAATTAATTAAAACAGTCTAGTCAAGCTTACAAAGAATTCATATTTTTTTCAAAGAAGTGCTAACAACTTGGATGTGCTTGATCAATTTGCTTTATTGCCTTATATTTTTGTAATTCTTTGCTAATAGATGTGCACTAAGCCACTAACTGATACATTATGAAATTGAATGAGACATTCAATTCTGGTAGTTATTCTGTGTACATACAACATGATTTTTTTCTATGATGCCTGACTTAAGTGAATGTACTAATTTTAGAGCATGTCTTTATCAAATCCCTCATGTCATTAAATGCCTGAGGTTCTCAGTGATTCAAATTTATAGACTCTTATCATCCAAAACATGTGGGGACTGATAAAATTTTGGCAGATGATGGCAGATTTTGAAAGATAATATATTAAAAGATATGTCCCAGTTGGATCATTTGACAACTCAGCATTGTTCTAAGGTGATTCCACCAGCAGGTTGGGCTCTTGCAAACATTATTTGCCTAGCTACAGGGAGTGAGAATGATTTTGTTGATCCTGGAGGGCTCAATCAAAGTCTAGATTATGCATTATATGTCCATGTTGTGATCATTCTTGCTGAGAGCTTGTTGTCTTGGCTTCATGATATTGGAGGCACTGAAAAGGAGAAACAATATTCTCAGATAGATGTGGAAACATCTACAGAACATGTTGGTTTTGAGAATGAGAATACATGTGCCTTGAAGATATCTTATGCAGACTTACTGAAGCCTGTTTGTCAGCAATGGCATCTTTCAAGACTTCTGGTAATCTCAAAGATTGACGCATGTGTTGATACCGTTGAAACTTCAATTGCACAAAATCCTATGCACTTGAGGAAGTTGGAATTGCTTGATATTGTACATTACTATTCTTACATGCTCAGAATATTTTCCATCTCGAACCCCACACTTGGTCCATTGCCAGTTCTTAATATGCTATCATTTACTCCTGGATATCTTGTCATTCTATGGGAAGCATTGGAAAGTATACTTTTTCCTAAAAAGGGGCATAATTCTGCTGATAATGAATTTTCCATAAATAAGATTTTGGAAGACAAAAAAGATGGAGATGGTGAGAAGAAACAAAGGCAACTCAGTAAGGAAGGAGGCAACAAATGGGCCAATGTGCTCCACAGAATTACTGGTAAGTCCCTGCACAATGGTGATTGCGCAGATTCAGTTGCTGGGCAACTCAGTGCACAGGCAGATGAGGGTTTTCAAGATGTTTGGGATGTGGAACCTTTAAGGTGCGATCCACAAAATATATTGAAAGATATGTCATGCCTGCTTCATCTATTCTGTGCTGCATACTCCCACCTGCTTTTGGTTCTTGATGACATTGAGTTCTATGAAAAACAGGTAACTCTTTTTTGACAAATTACAATACATTATCAAGTAGTTTATTTATTTTCAGTATTTTTGGGTAGGTCCCATTTATGCTGGAGCAGCAACGAAGAATTGCATCAGTGCTCAATACTTTAGTGTACAATGGCTTGGCCAATAGTACAGGTCAGCAGAATAGACCACTTATGGATTCTGCCATCAGATGCTTGCATTTGATATATGAAAGGGATTGTAGGCACCCGTTTTGCCCCTCTGTTTTGTGGCTTTCACCTGCTAGAAAGAGCCGGCCCCCTATTGCAGCTGCTGCCAGAACTCATGAAAGCGTTTTGTCCAAACTAAAATCAGATGTTGCTGCAGTTGTTCCAAGTGTGGATTCTGTAATTACTGTTACTCCTCATGTATATCCATTTGAAGAGAGGTGAGCAAGATAACTGATAGCTGCAATTCCTTGTTCTTGTTCTTGTTTAAGCAATCCATTTACTTTGAACCCCTTCAACTGGAGTGGAGATCAGTTCTTTGGAATTTCAACCTAACTCTTTCTGCATATAAGCACTGTACTTCTCTCTCTCTGGATCTTTCTTCCTTATACTCTGCATTTTTCCCCTTTACAAGAAAGGAAGTCATTATGATAATCTATTGATAATCCCTATTATGAAATTGAGTTTTGATCTCACTTTTAACTTATTAGCTGCATGATAAGTTTTCTTTCTCCTAGCTGGTAAAAGAATATCTCTATGGGTTCTCTCTTGGGTTAAGTACATCTCTTTTATGGTTTTTATTTTCCTTCTACCATGTGTCCTTATTATGGCTGCAATTGCTTTCGGATTTACTGGTTTCTTTGCCAGATTTAGAAATAAATTTGGTTGTTGGGCTTAGTTTTGATTGTTTTTCCATGCTAATGGGAGTGTCTTGACATCATTTATGCCTTTGGCAGAGTTCAAATATTTAGAGAGTTCATCAATATGGACAAAGTATCACGAAAAATGGCTGGTGAAGTCACTGAACCTGGTTCTCGAGCAGTTGAGATTGTTGTCCGGCGGGGTCATATTGTTGAAGATGGATTTCGGCAACTAAATACACTTGGATCAAGATTGAAGTCATCCATTCATGTTTCATTTGTTAGTGAATGTGGCATTCCAGAGGCTGGTTTAGACTATGGTGGATTATCGAAGGAGTTTCTAACTGATATATCAAAAGCAGCATTTTCCCCTGAGTAAGTTATTCTACTGTCCCCATGTTGGTTCTTTCATTCCTTCATTATCTGCTCTTCCAGCAAATACTGTTTTGAGCTTTTTCATATTGGTATTATTTATCTGCTTAAGGTATGGCCTATTCTCCCAAACATCGACATCAGAAAGACTTCTAATCCCTAACCCGACTGCAAGATATCTGGAGAATGGTATCCAGATGATTGAATTTCTTGGAAGAATTGTTGGGAAAGCTCTTTACGAAGGAATATTGCTAGATTACTCTTTTTCGCATGTTTTTGTACAAAAGCTGTTAGGCCGATATAGCTTTCTTGATGAACTATCAACACTTGATCCAGAACTGTACCGGAATCTCATGTATGTGAAGGTAAACCTTCTTTGTGAGTTTCGTCTGCATGTGCATTCTCTTATCCATTTTATTTGTCAGGCCATTTACATTTTTGTTTATTAAGCTATACTTTGCTTCTCTCACAACTGTTACGTTGTTGTTAAAGCACTATAATCAAGTTATTAATATGACTATGACTTAGTGGGTTAATTCTTACTAGTTGCTACGCTTTAGCAGTTAAATAGCTTGTTGGATTCCAAAAAAGCAGCATGAAGATGCCCTGCAAAGTTGCTTTGTTTTTTTGAATTGATTTCTGGGCTGACAATAAATTAAAGATGACTAGCTGGAAACTGGTTAGGTGGGCAAATATTGTAGCAAGAAAAGTTGATGTAAATTATGTGTTCAACATAAGAAACTATGGATTTCTGTTCTTGTCTGTGCACAATGGCAGCATCAGTGCGAGACAGTCCATTTTAACTATGCTAAATAAGATGCGAAAAATGAAAGTGATATATGCATTTATTAAATTGTGATTCGGGAATAAATTTCCAACAAAAAACTCTGTTGTTTAATTAAATAATCTAAAAGACGTTGGCATTCCAAAAATGTGATGGGTATTAAATGAATCTGATCTATGTTGCTCATCAACCATGTGCTATTTCTTGGAACTGTCTGGTTTTGGTCTGATTTGGAAAAAGAGAGAAAAGTCACACATAGAAGAGTTCTTTCAATATCCTGTTGCTACTGCTGGTTCTGCATGCTAGAGCTCAATCAATATGTATCAGTTTAAGACTGAAATTTCCTTTCTGAATTGAAAGTCTTTCTCGATTATTACATGGATATGGTATTGCATGATTGAATACTTAAGGCTAAAAGGACCAAAACCAACACAAGCATACACCATATCAGCTAGTGTGCCTTAGGCATAAAGTATTAGGATTTATGACTCCAGCTCATTGTAACAAGTTACTATAGATCGCTTTCATTTCCATTGCTTGGAAGTCTAATCATTTCTCCTAGTGTTGGGATCTTTTGCTATAATATGGCTTTTCTTTTTGTTGTATGTGCAATTTGCAAAGTTAGATGAACAAATTCAGATATGTTTTACTTTATTTATTTATTTATTTTTGTGGCTGTTGTTTCTACAGCATTATGATGGCAATCTCAACGATCTATCTCTGGACTTCACAATTACAGAAGAATCATTTGGTAAACGGCATGTTATTGAGCTTAAACCTGGGGGCAAAGATGTTTGCGTGACAAATGAGAACAAGATGCTGTATGTCCATGCAATGGCAGATTATAAACTCAACCGACAGGTATCCATTTACTTCTATTTTGCAAATTCTATAAGGTATCACCTTCTGTATTAGAGTTACCTGATGCCAACGATTCAAATTGCAGATACTGCCCTTTTCAAATGCTTTTAATAGGGGGTTAACGGATCTCGTATCCCCATCTTGGTTAAAGTTATTTAACGCTAGTGAATTCAATCAGGTAACTCCTCCTGCACTTGAGTTCAGCAAATATTATGTCAAATTCAGAAGTTACCTGCGCTAAGTCTTAAATTCATTGAAATAATTTGGAAGGATAAATCTACCTTTTTTAACAGTACTGCTTATCTGTTGAATTCACTATTATACTAATTTGGCACATTGGAGGGCGGTGTGAGGTGTTCAAAAGGAATGAAAAAACTACAGAATCTTATGATTATGTGCTCCAAGTATATGGGGCATGAGCAATACAAATGTAATAGATCTAAAAGTATAGTTGACCTGTAGGGGGGGAGAGTTATTATTTGTGGGTTAGATATTGCTTTAGGCTTGTCTTTTGGCAATTACAAAAATGGCCTTCAATTGTTATGATCACATTACGTGATATTTACTTTATATATAACCAGAGTGGTAGAGCAATATGGTTGCTAACTTTTCATGTATGCTGCAAAATTTATGTCATTGCTCGTGTGTTCATTGTATTGGTCCCAATGCTAATTTGGTTTGCTTTATTCAGTTGCTTTCAGGTGGTGACTTTGACATTGATGTTGATGATTTAAGAAATAACACACGTTACACAGGTGGCTATTCTGAGGGGAGTCGAACAATCAAACTTTTTTGGGAGGTACTGTTGCCACAATGGAGGCTCAATGTTTGAATTTTTTATTTTTTGTTAAATATAATTTTGAAAATGTTTCTGAGTGAACACTCACATGCCAATAAACTTCAATGCCTTGCTGTTTTTCAGTATATTGTCTTCTTTGATTTTCCACACAAATACTCTATTGATGAATTAAGGAAAGAAACTGTCTGCGAATGGTTTATGCAAATAAAATTTGATTGACTTAAAGAAGAAAATATATGCAGTTGTAATTGGGCATGTCCTAAAAATATCATGTAGGTTCATTGCATTAACAGCTTCTATATAGTGCAGGTGGAACTTCTTTTGATCAAAATTAATAAGATTTCTTCCATGTTATTTGTCTGCTTTTGAGATGCAAAGCCCTTTTTATTATTTTTTGCACATGATGGATCGTTTCACTCTTTATAGCAGCAACAATTTCTTGCTGAATTTTTCAGGTAATCAAAGGCTTTGAACCAAATCAGCGGTGTATGCTGCTTAAATTTGTGACCAGCTGTTCTCGAGCTCCATTGCTTGGGTTCAAACACTTGCAGCCATCATTCACCATCCATAAGGTATGCTCTTGATCTCACATGTAAAGATCTCCGAGGAGTGAATAGATTAAGTGGCCATATGGACGGGACTTCAGAACCAGAATTGGAATTGAATTTAAAGTTACTTGAAAGTTAAAACAAACTTAAATACAACGGCTTTCAGTATGTTCCTTTGAAAGATGTATTGCACATCTGATGGATGGCATGAATGTGGTGCTTATATTGGACGAAAGTTGTGCCCTATAACTACTCCCAAGAGATTAGACATAGGTCTCTCTAGGCTAATGAAAGTGTATAAAAGTGTGCATACTTAGAGAATTCTAATTGGCTACTCTGCTAGGGTAATTGTTCTTTTCTGTAACCATTCATGCTTGCTAGACACCGATGGATGCATTTTTTGGGACTATTGCCAGTTCCCTTCAGCTACTTTTATTGGACTGACATGCCTTATGTCAAACCCATGCTCAATTTCTGCTCTTTTACAACAAAAAGAGAAAAATAAATAAATAAAAGATCAGAAGACTACAAAAAGAAGAAAAAAAAAAGCAATGAAATTGATAATTTGGAATTTTATTTGATATAGGTTGCATGTGATGCCTCTCTTTGGGCAACAATTGGAGGACAGGATGTGGAGCGGCTTCCTTCAGCTTCTACGTGCTACAATACTCTCAAGGTAATCTCAATCCAAGGCTCAGGTGCCACAACATTCAGCATCTAATATTTTGTTTCCTGTCAAAATATGTGAATGTGCGTGCATATCAGTTTTTATGTGAATCTTCTATCTAACCTTGGTTATTCCCGTCACTTTCTTGATCTCTTGGATGGCTACAGCTCCCAACCTACAAACGTGCAAGCACTTTGAGAGCAAAACTTCTTTATGCAATCAGTTCCAACACTGGATTTGAACTTTCTTAGGGATTTGCGGATCTTTGAGTTCTTGTTGTTTCAGGTGAATACCATTGCATCATGTTCTCTGTACTGAAATGTAACTGATCTTGATCTTTGGAGAATATCTTATAATTATTTATTACATGGGGCAGCATAGGATGTAATTGTAAAAGATTGTTTAATCTATTTTACTCATGCATGGTTCTAACTTTGAGATAACCACGATATCATTATCAATCACGTAGACAACTGTTATCTTATTACTTGGGAAAATAAAAAAAAATAAATAAGTGAAAACAGCCATTATAGGGGCAAATGCTCGTTGGAACAAAAAAACGGATAAAAGAGCCATTGAAGGGGAAAAGAGATCTTGTGGGGTGTGAAGTTAATGAAAGGGGAAAGAAAGAGGGGATTTTAACATAAATGTCAAAAAATTGGGTATCAATTAGTATTTTTACCGGCGCTTAAAGTTTTTTTCAATTTTATCAAAAATAATTTTCATAAATTACACAGTATCTCAAAATCATCCAAAAATATGTTAAAATGATATATTTTCAGTATGCTTTCGGTAGAAGTGTGCATCAGTTTGGTTTGGTTTTAAATTAAACCAAATTATAATAAACCGAATCGAACTATATTATGAATCAAATCTATCGAATCAAAATATCTCTGGTTCAGTTCGATTTAATTGGTTTTGTAAATTAATTTATTAATTAACATGAATTATAATTATTATCATATTTTATCAATTATAAAAAAAATAAAATAAATCATAATAACTTTATCAGTTAATATAAATTAAAATCAAATATCTTAATTTTATAAATTATAATTAATTATCATAATTTTATTAATTACCATAAAATTAAGATTAGTTAATATAAATTAAAATAATTTGTCGTAATTCATGATTTTATCAACTATCATGTAACAAAACTAATTATTGTATATAAACTATAATTTTTTTATTTTATATAAAAATTATAATATATATATATATATATAAAAGTTCAGTCAGTTTTTAACCGAACTAAATAAATTGAAATTTTTTAAAATAACCGAACCGAATTCAATACGGTTCGTTTTTTGTTCGGTTTTGCTTACCTCTAACCTTTGGTATATACTTTGGGAATATCTTATTCAATTTTCATAAAAAAAACAATAAAAGAGTAAGTACAATAAAAATTAAATCATTAAAAAAAAAAAAAATTCAAAATATCACAAAAATTTTAAATAAATTATTTGGTATATCATTCAGAATACCTTGATATACCTTCATAATCCTTTTACCTCAGGAATATCTGAAAATATTTTTGGTATATTTTGAAAAATTTTAAGAAATTTCCTAAGTAGAATTCTCTGTGTATACTTTTAAGAATGCTTCGGATGTATTTTAGAAATTTTTTGAAAATTTTCTGAAAAAAGTTACCTGAAAATATTTTGGAAATATTTCAGTATACTTTTAGATACTGAAATATTTCAAATATATTTTAAGTATAACTTGACGATTTTCAACTAAAAAAATAAAAATAAAAAAAAATGATAAATTTCCCTAAAAATATTCAAATAATATAAATTTTTTTAAAATTATTTTAGTTATAAAAGAAAAATTATAATTTTTAAGATATTAATTTATTATAATTTACATTATTATATTGTTGGGGCACATGAGTGAAATTCAACCGAAAAAAGAGGTAGGTTACAGCCATTGAGGGACACACACCGTAGAGCTTCGTTCTCTCACTATCTTCTCAGTTCTTTAGCTAGCTCTCTGTCGTGTACGGGCACCGCAGAATTGTTGTAGGTTCAGGCGAGGAGGATGGGATCGGCGGTGTTGTCAGAGCTTGGGATGGAGATATTGGTGCTAGTGTGCGCTGTGGTTGGCATCGTCTTCTCCTTATTCTAGCGGTACCTGGCCTCGCGCGTGAAGATCACAGCTGAGCGTAAAGCGCCACGGTCGTTTCCAAGCGGCAATAAGAATGGCTTTAATTATTATCCGATTGAGGAAGAGGAGGGCGTCAATGACCACAGCGTTGTGGCCAAGTGTGCTGAAATCCATAGTGCAATCTCTGAAGGTATAAACGATTTTAGATCTTAGAGTTTTTGTTTTAGATCTGTAGTTTATGTTCTTTTATGTTTATAATTATCTTTTGAGGCTGTTAAATTTGAGGCACTGTTAGTCACATTAATTTTGAAAAAGATGAAAAGAGAAAAGAATTAATATAATTTTGTAAATAAAATATATATAAGGGTATAAGTGAAATTTCCTCGAAGAATTCCTTAGGTTATGGAGTCAGCCCAGTAGGCCGTATAGAAAGATCGAGTGAGTAAATGACAAGTGGTGCCAAGAGAAATTAAATAGACAAAACAAAAATTCTCAAGGTCATGATTCATTAATAAAAATAAAAAAAATTTATACCAATAACTGAAATTTACTTTTTTTATTTTTTTCTCAAAATTATATGTATTTTTTTTTTTTCTCTCTCTTTTCTTCTTCGCAACTACTCCAAACTCATTTTGCTTGGTGAGAATGTTTCCCATATGGATTTCATCTTTCTTGTACTATATTGCCGCAAATCAGGAGCAAACCTATGCTGTCCTGCAAGCTCTTTAATCTAACAGACGACTTGGCAATTTGGCGTAAAAAAACTGAATGACTGTGCAACTCCAACCAGATATCAATTTGGCTTAAAAAATTGTGTGATACAATATTACGCTATATTTGACGTGCAACAGTAGATGCGTCATTTCTCTTTTTGCAATTTTTTATTTTAAGATGATGAAGAAGATGAATTATAGAAGAGAAAAGAAAGAATAGGAATATGAATATAATTTTTTACTGTAGAGTTGTTGGGACAATAAAAAAAGAAATAAGATAGGAGAAAGAAATAAAGAAAATGGGAGAATGACACTTTCGGTTTTGCATTTTTATTTTGATCTTTTAAATTAAAATTGATTTTTATTTTTGTAATATTTATCAAATATTATAAAATGATTTGGAATTTATAAAATGAAGTGTAAAAAAAATATATATATATATAAAATATTTTTTTTAGTGTAAAAAATGATATTATAGCCGTAGATATACCAAATTAGTGTAAAATTTATGGGTTGGAGATGGCCTTGTGCAGTATTCTCGCTACTCGGCCTTACCATCTGGATCCCTGTATACGATCGAATAATCGCCCCTTGGCTCCACAAGTTTGAGGCCGATCCAAAACAGTACGCTTTGATGAATTTTCATGACCTCTTTGTTCTGTTCTGTTCTCTCTCTTTCTGTTTGAAATCAATTTTGAGAAATCGATCTGGCCATAGACTTTACAGTGGGCCACATTTAAGTTACTTTCTTCTACCTGGCATTCATTCTCTTCATCTTTATAATACTTAATTTGATGACAGGAAAAACGAGAAATTTATTATCCAAGAAATTGAGTGATTGATATCAAATTTCTAAATTCATTAAGTGCTCGAAAAGAAAGCAAAAATAAACAGCTTGATGTTAATTGATTATTTCTTTGTATATAATTAGTAAAATAAAATCGTTTAATGGAGAAAAAAAATTGTAATTTTTTCTTTTTAGTTTAATTAATTAATTAGAAGCAATTTGTGTAAATTAATTCAATCTTGGTGCATATTTGAATTTCTCTTTTCTGGTAGCTTGAAAGAATCTAACTTCAAGTTTTTAGACATTATATTACCCCGTAAATTTTCCTAGTTGAATAATTATTATCTTATAATTAACCACCTATTCTTCTTCTTTTATTTTTTTCCTCGAAAATTTGAACAATTCATTCTAAGTTATATTCAAGGTATTTTCAAAATATGTTCAAAGTATACCTGCAATAGTCAAAGTATACTCGAAATATTTTAAAGAATTCTTAAGATGTTCTCACGGTATTCCCAAAAAATTCTCATAATATTTTTAAAGTATACCCAAAGTATTTTCAAATATACAAGTATATCTAAAGTATTTGTAAAGATATCAAACCAATGTATTTCCAAGATATACCGGAGAGATAATGAATATGCACTTTTTAGTATATTTTGAAGTGATTTTTTGAATTTAGGTATTTTTATAATATTTTTTAGGTGATTTTAGTAGTTTTGAAAAAAAAAATTAAATGGAGATAATAGGAAAATTTACACATTCCACCGAAAGTGAAATTTTTTTCAATTATACCAATAAAAATTCTGTGTTTTCAATCCTTTTTTTGCATTTTTATTTTTACCAGTTTTTCATTTTTTTTTTCAAATATTAGATTTTACTGTGTATTTATCATAGTTTTCATTTAATTAAGACATCAAATAATCATTTTTCATATTCTAAATATAGATTAATAATTTTATTAACTTGTATGACTACTATTAATTTTTATGCATGTATTAATTTATTTTTAATCATTACTTAATTAACTTAATAGCAAAAAAAACATGTAAATATGAATTTAATTAACTTAATTATCAAAGTAAACATCAGATAAATCTTAATTACAAAAAAATATATATAAATTTGTATTTAATTGACTTAATTAAGATTATTTATTTTGGTAAATCTTAAGTAGATCTTTAGTAATTTTTAGTTGAAAAATTGACTTGATGTTGGATAAATTTTGGATAAATATTGGGTAAATATTATATAAACCTTACATAATTTCAACTTTGATAAATTTTTTTATAAACATTGAGTAAATCTAGAGTATAACTTGAATAAATTTTAAATAAATCTTTAATAAATCTTTTATGACTCAACTTTTATTAATTTTATGGTAAACATTGGATAAATATTGAGAAAATTTTGGATAAACTTTATGTAACTTCAACTTTCATTAATTTTGTATTAAATTTTAAGTAAACATCGAGTAAACCTTGGAATAAGTATTGAATAAACTTTTTGTAACTTTAATTTTCATTCATTTTTTGGTAAATTTTAGGTAAATCTCGGATAAATATCAAACAATCTTTAGGTAAACTTTAGTAAATATTGAGTAAATCTTATGTAACTTCAACTTTCATTAATTTTTTTTATAAACATTGAGTATAATTTGAGTAAACTTTAAGTAAATTTTTGATAAATTTTGTGTAACTTCAACTTTTATTAATTTTCTTATAAACATTTAATATAACTTAAGTAAATATTAAGTAAAACTTTGATAAACTTTTTGTAAATTCAATTTTTATTAATTTTATAGTAACTTTTTGTAAATTTTGAGTAAATTTTAAGCCAATTTTGGTTAATTCTTTAATAAATCTTGGTAAATATTGAGTAAATCTTTTGTAAATTCAACTTTTATTAATTTTCTGGTAAAACTTAGATATAATTTGAATAAACCTTAAGTAAATTTTTTATAAAACTTTTGTAACTTCAATTTTCATTAATTTTGCAGTAAACTTTAAGTAAACATCAGATAAACATTGATTTTAAATATTTTTGAAAAAAATTTTATATAGGTGATATATTTAAAAAAAACTTTGAGGGGCGATATTTTTATAAATATTTATCCGCCATTTTTGTAAAATTTCCGAAATAATATTGTAATATTTTAGTCCATGGCCCATTTTAAAGTAATGATTCAACATGCAACTAACTATAATATACATATTGTACATTGAATATTCTAGATTTCTTTTTTCATTCATCAGCTGGAATTCAGTTGCTTCATCAAATTAAAAAAAAAATGGAGGCATAAATCATGAACTTTGGATAAATCTCAGGTAAATTTTGAGTAATTTTTGGATAAATCTTGGTAAATTTTGAGTAAATCTTATGTAACTTCAACTTTTTATTAATTTTCTTGTAAATATTGGGTATAACTTGAAAAAATTTTAAGTAAATTTTTGATAAATCTTGTTTAACTTCAATTTTTATTAATTTTCTTATAAACATTTAATATAACTTAAGTAAATATTGAGCAAATTTTTTATAAATATTTTGTAAATTCAATTTTCATTAATTTTGTAGTAACCTTTGGTAAATTTTGAGTAAACCTTAGACCAATTTTGGTTAATTTTTTGATAAACCTTAGTAAATATTGAGTAAATCTTGTGTAACTTCAACTTTTATTAATTTTCTGATAAAATTTAGATATAATTTGAATAAACCTTAGGTAAATATTTGATAAAATTTTTGTAATTTCAATTTTTATTACTTTTACGCTAAACTTTGGATAAACGTCAAATAAACTTGGATAAACTTGATTTTCTGCATTTTTTGAAAAAAAAAAAAACTTTGTATGGGTATATGTTTGAAAAAAACAGGGGCGACATTTTTATAAATATTTATTCGTTTTTTTCCATTTTTGTAAAATTCCGAAGATTATATTGTAATATTTTAGTCCATGGCCCATTTTAACAAAGTAATGATTCAACATGCAACTAACTATATACATATTGTACATTGAATATTCTAGATTTCTTTTTTCATTCAGCAGCTGGAATTCAGTTGTTTCATATAATTAAAAGAAAAAAAATGGAAGCATAAATCATGAATGTTTTAACAAAAGATGGAAGCATAAAATTATCCCTGCTCCGCTATGTATATATAATAAGGTTTTACATAACTACGAGGTCTCATCACAGCCAGCAGAAAATCCTATTTATATTTCTGAAAACTTTCCTATATAGCTTAAATAAGAAGATTACAAGAATTAAATAGCAGCAAACATATGCAATTAGAGTAGAGTAAAGGTGTTTCAAGAAATGAGGTCAAATCCCTGTGCAAGTAGATCATCAGCCAAAGCCTGATTAGCAGATTCAGAAGGATGAAACCATCCCAGAACACATATCCTGTGGCATTGGAGCATGTCCCCAAAGACACTGCGTTGCACAGTGCTGAGGTCTCTATTGTACCTGTCCCACAGCATGCCTTTCTGGCCTCAAAGAACCCTGTCACATAATCACTTAATTTGTCAGTTAAAAATCTACTGGACAAATGTATGCTGTCACAATGAAAGAATTGAATGTTTTGAATAGCTAAGCTACTTGTTGCAGAGTGGGACACTTTACCATTGTCACCAGGTTTCAAGATCAGATCCAAGAGGGGCTGGTAGGTATCAAAAACAAGAAGTCTGAGGCCAGGGAGTGTACTCTTCAAGCTTTCAGAAGTCTTTTTAATTTATTGTTGAAAGAAATGGCATCACGATTTGGCCTCTCTACACACTGGTTTCTTCCTCCTCCAAACAGGGTTATAGCTGCTGGTAAACACCCAGTTGGTGGTAAGCTTGTCACTCCAATTCTTCTTGCTCCAAGATGGTATAGATTCTGTGTCAAGCTCAATTGCTAAGCAACAAGTCTCTGCTTTGAAAGTACTAAAATATGTTTCTTATTTATTTAGATACCAACTTGAGATCAATACTTTTATAAACATGAATTAATGTGATCAGTTTAGTGCATGAGATTAGGCCCTAAATCCTGATCTTTGTTGACAGATGATGGGTAATAATAATATTTCTCTTAAAGCAAGCTAGGAATTTCATGTTAATTGTTCTTTTCCATACAAATTGCTAGGAAACAAAACAAGTAATGTGATTACCTGAATGAAAGTGGAGTAGTATGTCATGAGGTTATCCGAAAATCGGTCTGCTGGATAGATTGTATTGAGAAGGGGATTTATATAGTAGTTCTGAATAAAATCACTGCTCCCTATAGCACCAGAGAATATGTCATTAGCCTTGGCTTGTCCTACCATTCTCACAACTCTTGTTTGGTACTCTTTATAGTAATTCATCTGCTGGGTCAATGAAATGGCATTCTACAAAAACCCACAAGCAAACACTCAGTAACCTAGCATTAATATGAAGATTGAGAGAGAGCGAGAAAGAGAGCATATTGTTGTACATATAGCCTGGCTGTGCCATCATAAAGACCAGAAGCAGCAGAGGCAAAGTTAACACCAGTCAGGATTTTTCTTCCTTGTGCATCTTGGCTAAGGTAAGCTGGTGGGTATGAGTCAAACCCAAAACCCAAGATACTCAGCTGTGCGTGAACAGAACCAAATGACAGAAAACTCCATCAGAATGGAGCTGAAGAAGCAGAAGATGTAGATTATAGTGAAATTTTACCAGTGAAGTCTGTAGCTAGCTTTGCATTGCAGAATCTCCCTGTTGGGTTGTGATCAACAAAATTCTTCCATAAGGAGGAAAGTTTGCTTTGATTAAAGTAATAAGATTATTATTATTATTACCCACATCAACAACAGAATCCCCAAAGATTATCAGAGCTGGAACAATAGGATCTGCATGGGCAACTAGAGAGGCTAAAACAAGAAGGCATAAGAAAGTACCCAAAAAAGTATTAGCAAACCCCATTTCTCTGTTATTCTTATAATGTAGAGTAAATGTGTAAGAGAAGAGACAGGTGAGGGGAGAATCTAAGCAGGGAAATCCAGCGAACGAAGGGTCAAAGGTCATGCAACTGTCTTAAAGAGCATAGTTCCAAAAGCTGCCTTCCTTTCTGGGAATAAGGCGTGTTTAAGCCCTTAATATATACGTACTTATTAGGCTAACCAAAAGTGTAACCTCTTTTAGTTTTGGCCATGTTTATATTGAAGCTTTAAGGAGCTTAGAACTTGTAAAAGGCTCTTTGAGGTAGCCATTGATGGAGGGTGAATGATTCTTTCTTCTCTAATGATAGCAATGCCACAAAGAGAGACTCGTTATTATGAGAAAAACAAGTGTTGTGAATGCCTGTTGGGTTCCAAGCGAAGTGGGACTCACTTGGCATGCGTACTTTAACTGTCTTTATTTGCAATTTCTTCTATCATATTATATTGGGTTTGAAAGTTAATTGAGTTTATGAAATAATTGATTAAAATAGAGAAAATTTTACCCCAACTAAAGCAGGATCACAGGGTCTTGGCAAATCATTCATTCTATTCATAAATAAAATTATCAACCAAATTTAAATAAATAAATAAACCAATTTCTTTGTCTAATGGCATAGAAGAAATCCATCGGCAGGTGTAGAATTCTTACCCTCTGCCACGTATAATTCGCATTATTAGATTACTTTTGGGTTTGATATCACTTTTTGCATTAGCATATGAAATATAAGTGTGAATGTAATGATTAACCCATTAATCAGCCACTAAAATGTGTTTGTTCCTATTCAAATTAAAATTTCCACTACTCCACTTATAATATGAATATACAACACCACTGTGCTTTGCCTTGTGTAAGAGGGGGCAATCTTGTAAGCCATCTTGTGATCCGGGGCTTGTAATCCGAGGGGGAAGAACATTGTAATAAAAGAACGAAACAGTTTTTTCAAATTTTATTTTATTTTTGTAATTTCAAGGGGGGTGATGGATGGAACATATTGATGTTTCCTCCTGCCAAGTCCCAACATGCCCCTAATGCTCTTTAGGGGGGAGTGACTAGTCACCAGTTGGACTAGTTGCTTGGATCGGATGCTTGACGGGCCCGTTCGCCTTGTGGGTGCCCCCCTACCCACACGAA
>CATIWF010029385.1:0-31647 GCA_949630135.1 Balakata baccata
ACTAGGAAGATGACTTGAACATACCTCAAAGTGCTAGCAATGGTGTATGTTCATTTGAGAGGAAAATTAAACTCTTTAATTTTTTTGTTGTCTTCATAGTTTTTTCTTCTCCTAAAAATTCTTTCTTGTCTATTTTCTATCATTTGAGGTCTTTTAGATAAAAAAAAAATCAGAAAACTAGATCAAAGTTGAAGATAGAAGAAAATGAAGAGTCATGAATAATGAATTGGCCAATTGGCCAATTTATAAGAGAATTGGGCGATGGCGCGTTGCAACCCGCCTAGGCCTGCTGGCCTGCCTGGCAGGCAAATTGGTAAGGCCTACTAGGCCAGCGGACCCGTACGGGCCTGTCAACTTCCCCAGCAATTTTTTCCCGCGATCTTATCGCGAACCGACTCGAAACAATTCTCTCATATTTTGGATCTCATCCAAAAGCCATTTTACTCATTTTTTACATCTCCAAAGCGTGTGACCCATTAGGTTCTCGGTTATGTTGGCTACTTAAATTATCAAATAATTTAAGAAAGTCATGAGTGATATCTAGCAACACATCATGACCCTCAATTGACCGGAAAGTTAGTGGTTTGACTACGAATCTTTCCATAGACAATTTTTGTGCAATTTATCCTTTCGCCATCCTATATCCCACTCGGTTTAGAGCATGGATTATGTGTCAGCTCTCGCTAGACTCACTACGTCATATCTTGCCAAAGTGATATTAGATCTTGTTCTTAGGACTCATTACTCAATTAGACATGTCACTGAAAACCATCTTCAAGATGTTTCTACTATGGTTAGAGATTTCTGAGTAATAATCTTGACAAGAGGCCATGGGCATACTCTCCCTCTATTAGGAGCGGTGAATCCTTTGTTGGCTACCCAATTACCTTCAAATACCTCAAGCAGTATCCAATCACCACCCTATGAGCATCCTCTATAAGGCAATGAGAAATGGAGTCAAAGCATAAAATCAATATCCAAGATATCTTTGAGTACCTCAAGTCTAAGGATACTTATCCCATTACTATGATGAGACTATCATTGACATTTGAATAGATAATCCACATGATTGTCTCATAGTAGGTCCTATTATGTACTTGACTACTCTTAGCAAGCATCCATATGTTAACTTTGAACATCTCATGTTCATAACTTATGAGATCTACTGCTTGATCCAATCAAGGAGTATAATATGTGATAGTCTACAGGATCAACAATGTCCCATCTTGTTGATCCTATTGTTGATCCTATGACTGGGGATAATTTAGATACTAATATAATTATACATGATAGGAATCTCATTATCATGATCCCATCATGATTTCCTTCATGCTATGTTTCATATTATATACTTTCATTAATCAGTTTAAGATCTATATCAATTTATATGCAAATGAATACTAAATAATGAAAGAATGCCTTTATGAATGTGTACACTAAGTGTCTAAGGCGATTGCCTTTTGGGCACATCCCTAATAGTAAATGGGTTTATAAGCGTAAACTAGATTCTGAAGGAAATATTGATACTTATAAAGCTAAGCTTGTAGTAAAAGGGTATCGCGAACAAGAAGGGATTGACTATGAAGAGACATTCTCTCCTGTAGCCATGCTTAAAAGTATTTGAATAGTCTTGGCTATTGCAGCATACTATGATTATGAGATATGGCAGATGAATATCAAAACTACTTTTCTCAATGGATTTCTTAAAGAAGAAATTTATATGGAACAACCTAAAAGATTTGATTTTAAAGATAGCTCCAAAGTGTGTAAGATTAAGAGATTCATTTATAGTCTTAAGCAAGGTTCAAGGAGCTAGAACAAGTGTTTTGATGAAGCCATAAAGAGTTATGACTTTATTCAAAATCCAAATGAGGCTTGTGTTTACAAGAAAGTTAGTGGGAGCAAGATTGCTTTCATAGTCTTGTAAGTTGATGATATTCTAATAATGGGAAATGATGTTGGTTTTTTAACTAACATAAAGTTATGGTTATCATCCACCTTCTCCATGAAAGATTTGGGAGAAACTGCCTATATTTTTGGTATTAAGCTGTATAGAGATAGAGATAAGAGAATCTTAGGGCTGTCCCAACCCTTTTATTTAGAAACGATCCTAAAAAGATTTGTGATGGGAAATTCTAAAAGATGATTAATACTTGTAAGGCACGGATTGCATCTTTCTAAGGAGATGAGTCTAAAAACTCCTAAAGAGAGAGCACCTATGGCTCGCATACCGTATGCTTTAGCCATAGGCAATCTAATATATGCTATATTGTATACTAGACTAGACATAGCCGTTGCTGTTAGTTTGACTAGTAGATATCAGTCTGATCCAGGTGAAGGCCAATGGACAGCAGTCAAGGCAGTCTTTAAGTACTTAAGAAGGACTAAAGATTTGTTCTTGGTTTATGGAGGAGACGATATGAGTATGGTTGGATACATAGATTCTGATTTTCAATCAGATAAGGATGAATTGAAGTCCACATTAGGGCATGTGTTCACCCTAAATGGTGCAACAATAGTATGGAAAAGTTCCAAGCAAAAAACAATTGCTGATTCTACTATAAAGGCCGAATACATAGCAGCCTCAGATGCCGCCAAAGAAGTCGTGTGGTTGAAGAACTTCCTAATGGATTTAGATGTGGTTCCATTTATTTAGAGCCTCATTCTTTTGTATTGTGACAATAATGGGGATATAGCACAGTCTAATGACCAAGGTCTCACAAGAACTTCAAACATGTGCTTCGGCGTTATCATTTAATTAGAGAAATAGTTGAGCGAGGTGATTTCTCGGTGCAGAAAATTCCATTAGCTGACAATGCAGCTGATCCATTCACGAAACCAATGACACAAGCACAGTTAGACCACCATCTTTAGAAGATAGGTCTTAGATATTGTAGTGAATGACACTAGTACAAGTGAGAGTTTATTATTAGTGGTATGTATATCCTAGTGCATTCACTGCTTTTTATATATTAAATAATATATCACAATGGACACATGTATATTTCACATTTCATAATAAATAAATATTCAAGTTATTGATTAAATTATGAATGTAGTAGTTATATATACTACGAAATATACGGACAGCCCTTTGATTATTCATAGAGAATTTATTATCAAGTTGTTGATAATAATGAGATAAATATCTTTGGTAAAAGATAATATTAAAAATATTCATAACCGGTATATGATAATAAATTAGACATTCATTAAACCTCTAGGTTATCACATGGTTTATTTTGAGGAGAAATCTCATTCTCCATAATATAACGATATCTAGATAAACAAGTGGGTTCTTCAAGAGTTAAAGATATCGAACAATGATACCTGATAATAACTGCACAAATAGTGCTAGATGTCAACAATTATTATCTTGATCATAACATGTGAGTTTTATATGACTCGAAGTCCTTTGACTTGAAGTGTCAAGACTGTCTTTTTATGGGAGTTGTGGAAGTACTCTTGCCTTGTACTAGGCTATCCACGCTTGGTAATTCGGTTTGTAGTCACTACAGTTAGTCATGTAGTGAGACATGAGATTACCAATAGTAGGACTTGTTATCCTGTAGTACCAGGGCAAGATCCTAATGGAGTTGATATTTTGATTCTGATAAAATAAATTCCTGGCCAGAAGAAATAAGACTTATTCAATGTAAGATTGAATTATTAATTAGATTAATAATGATAAGTCTTATTTTAATCATAACGCAAATTATCACTCATTAGTATATTGACCAATAGGGTTTGACATGCTGTGATCCTAATCAATATCGGAATCATAACAAGAGGACTTAATATTATGATTTATATGTCAAATTAATATTTGAAATTTTATCAGTAATTAAAAAGAGAATTCCAGAAGGATATTTAATATATCTGGGTATATGAGGAATTCAGAAATATTGTCTAATATACAATTAAAGAGTTAACATTATATTTTCATTCCGATAAAATTATTGATCTTATAAGTCACACCTAAAATAAATTATTTGTCTAGTCAATCTTTATATATGTGGGGAGTAATTTAATTGAGAATTAAATTAGAAATGATCACTTATACTTTTTGAGTTAAAATTAATGTTGATTAATTTTAAGTATTTCTCCTATTTATAATTTTAATTAAAGTTTTAATGAAAATTATTAAAATTTAATTAAGTTGTTAATTAAATTAACCATAGTGGTATATTAAAGTAATTATCATGGTTAATAGAAAAGAAAATTGATTCTATGATTAATGGTGATAGCTAGAAAATAAACTATGTAATTGTTGTACTATCATTATATCTTAAATAAAAAAAAGCCAATTTTTTTTCATCACGTCTGCCAACCTTATTTAACAAGGTTGAAAAAAAAAAAATTTCGATTGGCCTTTGGCCATTTCTTCTTCTTCTTCTTCTTCTTCTTCTTCTTCTTCTTCTTCTTCTCTTCTGCTTGTTCCAATGTTTTAAAATTTTTTCTTTCTCTCATCTAGTATGAAAATTGAAAAAAAATATTGAGTAAAAACTCATAAAGTGTTAGTAGCTTATAAATTGGTAAAAAGAAGATATTTAGTGATCATACATTTAGGATCAGCAAAGAAGTTTCATCAAAGGCGACTAAACCTTTTGGTCCTTTTACTTGGTTTGCGCACTTCGTGAACTCGGTTACAAAAGATTTGTCTTAACCTTTTATTTTTAAAAATTATGGGATGATCTTGGCAAAATGGATATCATCCATAAAAGTTACAAAATATGTTTTACTACAAGTTATGGATAAATGCTTAAAGTTAACATGAAAAATGTATCTTCGTGTCATGCAATATTTGATTGTATGTTTTTGTAAAATTAAAAATTTTTAAAATCTCTAATTTTGATCGAAACCTATAGCTCCTCTCAATCCAAATATATTTTCCGCTTCCAACAAAAACTTCTTTGGAAAGGGAGGAGAAGATCAACAACAGTAACATTTGATTCTTTTTGAACTAGTCAGTATAAACAGAGTTGGGAATGAGGGTGGGTGGTGTAGCATTGGTTAAAACTTGTTTAGGTGGTGGTAGTTTGTTGATATCAATAAAATTCATAGGTTTTGATAATTAAGAAGGGAAGGAATTGTATTTTCCAGGATAAATAATTGTTAAGTTTGAGTTTGATGGAGGAGTGAGCGGCTATGATGGAAGTTTGGACAGTAGTAATGGGAGTGGTGCTGTTGGGTGAAATGGAGGAGGTGGAAGAGTTTGAATTGATAGCCATAATTGTGGCTCTGATACCATGAATGAGTTATGTAATTCTTATTACTGTAATCAAGAGTACACAACTTTGTTTTTATATAATATAACATAAATTTGAAAGAGAAGATAAGAGAGGTAAAAGGAAAATATTATTTGATATTCAAAATATAAAAGAGAAAGATAAATCTTATCTCCTAATAGCTATTAAGTAGTTTATGAAGTAAATTAAGACTCTATTTAGTAAAATTAGCTGATAATTTAGTTTCGAACTGATAATCTAGTTGCAAGCTGATAATTCAACTGTAGCCGATAATCTAGCTGATTGAATTAAAAATATTTACTAAAATTAGCTGAAAAATTTATAATAATAATAATAATAATCATAATAATAATAATAATAATAATAATAATAATAATAATAATAATAATAATAATCATCATCATCATCATCATCATCATCGAATCTAATATTGTATTTTAAAAATAGTGGAATTATGGTTATTTATATTATGACATTTAACTAGATAACAAACTAATTGATGAATTTAGATATCCAAAAATTTTAATCATTAATTATACACATTAATTGATAAGAGTTGGGTAGCTGAACTAAATAACAGAGTAAAATAAAAAAATTTTTAAAACCTAAATTTTTTAGGGAAGAAATAAAAATAATGTCATTAAGCAAAAAGAATGAGGGTATACTATGAAAAAAATATAATAATCTATTATATTATTTTTGGATGCTAGTAGGACATTGTTTTGTAACTTTAAAGTAGCATATTATCTAGTTTATAATGTAGTTTGACAATGAAAATAAGCTAGTTTGACTAATAATTTTTGTTTGGTAAAATAACTTATTTTAAAAAAAAGCTAAATTATAATTTAATAAAAAATAAGTTAGTATAACTAGTGTTCAGATTAGAAGCTACTAAGTTATAACTTTTCTTTCCTTTTGAACATAACATTTAATTCAGTCAAACTAGTTTAAAATTCTTATCAAACTAGATAATAAACTATATTATAGTTACCAATCAGATTTACAATTGTAATTTAAATTAAATTAATTTTTTCATATCTATAGATTGAATTGAATTCATAAATTTTTAATCTAAAAGTTGTAAATTGAATTAAATATTATATTTAATCCACACCAAATCCATCAACAAATACGGGCGGGATTGGGCAGTATTTAGACTTGACAATCCTTTAGTCGAATGATGTCGAATTCGGATTTTAAGTTGGTTCAGGGCCACGAATGAAACACAATTTATATTTCTTATAATACGAAAAGGACAAATTTACTTTTATTTTTATATTTGGTTAAAAAAAAAAAATCATCATTGTTGCACGTATTAGGAATTTTTTTTAATATAATATTGTAATTACTTTGATTATGAAGAATTTTAAAACAGGTATACACTCGTGTTTGAACTTGAAATATTTAATTATATTATAAGAGTCCAATATTAATTTATCAATACCTTTTTAGATAGAAAATTTTATTAATATAATATAATTATATTTATTTGATATGTCTTTATATTTTTTTGTTTGATAAGAAAAATAATTTCATTGATTCAAATTAGTAATACATTGATAAACACACACATATATTTACTAAAAACCATAGAGGATGAAATAATGAAAAAATGTACAGTACGAATACCTATATATTTAAAAATACTATAATGACTAAAATACTTATGATTCCAGTTCTGCAACATACTGACGATCATAATATGATTTGTTATTTCTATTAGATTAAATATGTTTTGCCTGTTTGAATCATTTACAAAAAAATAAAATACTGCAACAAGACGATAAAAAACCAAACATTGCAACAAAACAACAAAATCATGAAAAACAAAACAATCAAAACAAGATGAAGAAATCACACAAAACAATCAAAATAAATCTAGATATATGTAGAATAACCAAGGTTGTAAAAACCGGCCCGGTCAATGAACTGCAAAAGCCAGCGGATCACGGATTTAAGGTCGAACCGGAGTTGAATTGGGATCGAACCGGTCTACATAGTATTTTCATAAAATATAATATGTCTCATATATAATAAAAATATAATATGTCTTATACATAATAAAAATAGAGAATAAGTTGTTGAAGATATTTTATAGTATACAAAAATAATATAACATGTCTAATATTCTCTTTTTTATTTTTTAAAAAAATCATATTTCATATATTTGTATAACTAAATATTTAATTAATTATTAAATGTAAAGATAATTTATAACTTGAAAATACAATCAGCCGAAATTTTTAAATTGTAAAAGGAAAGTAACATAAAAAAGAAGTAAGAAAAAAATGTAAAAATGAGTGAACAATCCCACATAGACAAAAAATAAGAATGAAGATAATACATCATTGTATAAATAAGAGTGATTTAATTGTTTAAAAATATGTTTATTTTGATCAATTTGATTAGTTTATAGTTAACTCATCTAGTTTTGAAGTCATTTTTTGGTTGAACCGGTTGAATTGGTTAGATTGGACCTAATTTAATAATTAAATTTTTTCACAAAAAATTAAAAAAAATCCAGAAAAACTAGTCAAAACCGGCCGGTTTCTGGTTTCCAGTTTTTCTGGACGGCTCCATAGTTTTTCCACTGGGTTGTTTTTTTCCCAGTTTTAGGAGGTAAAAACCGTCCAACTTAAGGGCTGGTTTCCGATTTTTCAGATTGAACCGGCCAGACTGGTCTGATTTTTACAACTATGGAAATAATCGTTTATTTTAGAAATAAATTTATAGAAGAGGTGTAAAAGGATGATTTCAAGCCAATAATGATAAAAAAATCACATCTCCTTACCTAATGACGGTTTACATTGAAAGAAAAGATGAGAGAAAATGAAATTAGAGTTTTTCAACGTAAAATAATTAATATTTATGCATTTTCCTATGTAGGAAATTTAGATTTAAGTTGATCGTGATGATATGCTTTTATATTAATTAGAGATCTTAATGAAAATTATAAAAATATCACAATTCGTATTTTGCATATTCTAATTAAAAAATGCTAAATATTTTTTTTAGATTATATTTTTTCCTTCAGAAAAAGTATATATATATATATATATATATATATATATTTTATCACTCAAATTAACGATACATATTTCATTTATGAAAAAAATAGAGAATATTTATCATTTAGAAGATAGAAGAGATAGATATCACCCATCTTCTAAAACTATAAGACCAATTTAATTCTTCAATTCAGGTACTTTATTTTTCTTACACTTCATAAATAAGAATTTATATTTTTTTTTATCTTTAGTGTTATAATGCAACTCGAAATATGGATTATAAAAAAGGATGATTAAATCACATAAATCATCGTATCTATAAATAAATTTATGAATTAATCTTATAGTAAATTGTCATGTAAACAAAGTAATTATCAGTTTGCATATATGATCTATTTTTATTAGATTAATTTATAAATTTATTCGTATATATGATCTTAACAAAAAAAAAATCAAATTATTTTAATAAATCCATTAAAAGTTAGATGTTTGAACCCTTGGAGAATCTGTCAGAGGTACACATAATTAAATTAAAAAAAATAATGTGAATGACAATAGTAGCTCTAATTTTGTTAATATACATATATCAAATTTGCACTCTCACTGTGCAAATAAAATGCAGCCATTTAACTTATTAATGTTGGTCTAATTTGAATATCAATTTGATCCCCTTATAAAAGAAAAAGAATACTTTGTTCTTAAAATGCAAATTTAACACCAAGCTAAATTAAAAAAAAATTTAAACAGTAATTTTTTACCTACAAAAAAATATTGTACAAGTAAAATAATTTATATGAAACTATTTATAAATTTATAGTTCACCACATAAATCAGATTTAAGCAAGAAAATGCAATTTTTATAATGATTTTTTTTTTCATATTTGTGAAAAAGATAGCTCCGCCAAAGATTTAGGTTGCCTAGAGATATAATAAGATAAATTATTAAGTAAATTTAGTATATCATATCAACTAATATAATTATACAGTAATACATATTTTGTTATTTTATTTATATTAGTTGATGTACATAAAAATTTCCCGCATATTTAAGGTGAACATCAAAGAAAAAAGAGGAAAAACAAAGGCAAAATATCTTGCAAATTTAGCAGGCTCTCCTGCCCATTGACTATCTATAGATTGCCATGAGAAATGCAAAGATGTTGAATATCACAAAAGTATGGGAATGGTAATTGGATTCATTTTCGTGGTGCTCCATCCTGAATAAGACATTTTTTCATCATTTTTATATCTTGCTCAGAACTTGCCCCAAGTCTCGACGAAGCAGAGACAATATATATATGTTCCGCTCTAAACCTATCCCGATATGTTGTTTATTTATATATATATATATATATATATAATCAATAATTTCTGAAAAATAAAATATAATACTTATTTAAAAATAAAAACATTTTTTATTTAGAAATTATGGTTAACTAATTAACCAATTAAGAAAAATAAAAAAAATATTTTTAATATTAAAATAAAGAGATTTTTTTAATAAAATCTAGAATCGGGAATCCTCGTTTCCTAGGACTTCTAGGACTCATATAGTAAAAAGAGCAGGATTTCTAAGACTTATATAGCGAAAAAACAGAGATCCATTCTTTTGTTTTCCAATAGATCGTCTAGCACGTGTAGTATGAAATATATGTTATGGCGGAACAACTTTTTTCTTGTTGAAGATAAAAGAGTGTATGCTTTGCTCTTTACCATAAAATAAATAACACCATATAAATCTTAGTCTTGTCACTTTGAAAGTCCAAAATCTAAAACTTTTCTCTACACATTCAACAATGTTAAACACTATGTTTTACACTCAACTTCTTCTAAATAGACACATGAGTGGTGGAGAAGTCATTTGTGTCAATTTTTATATATGAAGAATCTCATCTTGATCCTTATCAAGACGACCTTTTATGTAATAATATGACTAAAACTGCTTCCATTGCGTCTTAGTTTTCCAAATTTTATTTTTATCTCTACTCGCTTCATAGCACTAGATGCGACTACTCATGTGAGAGAGTCAATCTAAGTCTATCGACATACGTCATCAAATTGTGCTAATGACATATACAATATATTCATATAACTAAAATATTCATAAAACACACGAATTAAGTAAATACACCTTTAATTTATTACAAATAGAAACAAGTAGTCTATTAGTATTTACAAATTGTTTACATCCTACATAAGCCTGGAGATTTTACATGTCTCACAAATGCATCCCTAGCTATTAGTTTGATAAATGAATCTGCTACTATTTTACTCATAGGAATGTGTTTCAGAACTACTTCTTTATGTCCGATCATGTCTATAATATAATAATATCTAATATGGATATATTTAATCTTTGCACAATATTTCATATACTTATCATAGGATAATGCAGCCATACTATTATAATAAATTGTGACAAGTTCAGATGTTGTTTTGACGATTTCTAAGTACTGCAAAAACTTTCTCAACCAAACTGTCTCTTCTATAGCCGAGGAATATGCTACATATTCATCTTCCATTGTTGATAAAACTATACAAGGTTGCTTTTTGTTACTCTATGAAATTGCACAATCATTTAACAAGCTTGCATATCCAGAAGATCACTTTCCAATCATCATATGTATAACCAACTAAGCACAAATGTTTCCCTTGGTAGCATAGAACATAGTCTGAAATTCCTTTAAGATATCTCAATATCCTTTTGAATGTCATCTAGTGTTTCAGACTTGGATTAGATTGAAATATGCTCACTATCCCAATAACATAGCATATGTCTGGATGTGTGTACATCATTGCATACATTAGACTACTAACAACGCTTGAATAAGGTACTTTGGACATTCATTATTTTTCATCAGATGTCTTGGGACACATATCAAGACTAAAGCTCATATTCCTTTCAACTAGGGTATCCATGGGCTTGCAATCATGCATATTGTAACGATCTAATATTTTCTTAGTGTAAGTCTTCTAAGATAAAACCAAAAGCCTTTTGGAGTGATCCCTAAGAATCTTAATACCAAATGCATAGCTAGCCTTACCCATGTCTTTCATTTCGAAGTTCGATGATAATCATTTCTTAGTAGCATCAATTAACTTCTTATCATTTCTAGCTATCGGTATGTCATCGATATACAATGACAAAATTATGAAACTGCTATTTGAACATTTAATATACACGCAGTGGTCTTCCTCCATCATCGTAAAACCATCCTTTAACATGGCTTGATGAAATTTGAGGTTCTATTGTCTTGAAGCTTATTTGAAACCATAAATAGATCTTTTGATTCTACAAACTTTGCGCTCTTTTCCCTTAAGCTCAAAGCCTAAATGTTGATTCATATAGATCTCTTCATCTAGTTCTCTATTGAGAAAAGCAGTCTTAATGTCTATTTAGTATAATTCTAAGTCTATTTATTCCACAATAGCCAGAATAAGGTGAACTGATGCAAACCTGACCACTAGAGAGAATGTCTCTTCATAGTCAATTCCCTCTTATTATTTGTAGTTCTTGGCTACTAATCGAGCTTTATATCTTTCAATTGTCCCATTCCCCTTACATTTAATTTTGAGAATCCACATGTTTCCAATGGTCTTATGACTTAGCGGTAAATCAATCAAATCCTACACTCAGTTAGATTTTATTTAATCCATTTCCTCTTCCATAGCTTTAATCTATTCCATAGCTTTAGGACTAGAAGAGTTTGCTATACTATTTTAGGTTCTTCTTCATGTGGAGCAATCATAAAAGCTTTTCCCTCAATCTCAAATCGACGACGGATAATTCTTTCACGATTACTATATTGAGGTTGAGATTGCTCATGATCTTGCTTTATAGGAACAACATTTGGCGACTTTTCGCTCCTACTAGCTTCAAGAGGATCAAGAGGAGCATGATATTCTATATCATCTTACTATGTTGGAGCTAAATCAATAATTCTTTCGCTTCCACTAATCTCAAGATCTTCCATTTCATATAGTTGAAAATCCCCATTTATCTAACTTCTTTTAAGAAAGTTCTCTTTTAAGAAAACAATATCTTGTGACTCAATTTTTATTACTCTTCCCCCAAAAATACATATCCTTTGGAGAATTCTAAGTAACTTATGAAGATACATCTCTTCCCCCTCGGACCAAGTTTCCCATATTCATGAGAAGCATTATGGATATAAGCTAAGCAACCCCATGAGCGATATATTACTTAAGTCCTTGCCTTTCCATAACTTATATAGGATAGGTCGTAGTTAGTAGCGTATCTCTCTAAAAGGAAATAGACAAATTAGCTTGCGCCATCATTAACCTAACCATATCTAGTAGGGTTCTATTCCTTCTGCTACGCCATTTTATTGCGGAGTGGAAGGAATAGGTAGCTGTCTAACTATACCCTTATTATCACAATAACTTTTAAATAAGTCGAATAAATATTCACATCCTCGATCCTTAATGCTTTAATATTTGCATTTAATTGATTTTCAACCAATCTACTATAGAGCATGAAGCAATCTAATGGTTCGGACTTATAGGAGATCAAATAAAAGTGACTGTATCTAATGAAATCATCTATAAATGTGATGAAATAGTGAGCATCATGTCTTGCTCTCACATTCATTGGGCCACAAATCTTGGAATGGATAAGCTGCAAAGGAAATGTGGCTTTCCTAGCTTTGCCAAATGGTAATCTTGTTGCTTTTCTAGCTAGAAAGTGCTTAGAACCAGGCAAATCTATTTTCTTAATAGAACCTAACCAGCCTTTGCTAATCTTCTAAGTGATCTTGCCCAATGTGTCATATTCTAGCATGATATTTAACATCATCATTTAATAAAACATCACTAGAATTGCTAACAACGAAAGCAGATGCATTCACATTAATATAAATTGTATCCAATACAATAAAATTATCTAACAAATATCCAAAACCACAGTAAACATTGTCCAACAGTACTTTCACACAACTATTTTCAAAAACAACCTTAAAGCCAAGTTCTAACTGAACAAGTATAGAAACTAAATTTTGTTCAACTTCTAGAGCATAAAACATGTCATGGAGATAAAGAGTGTGGCTTCCCTGTGACATCAGCTTGTAGGTGCCAATCCGAAGCACATTCATAAAAGCATTATTATCATATAGATACTTCAACTCCCCTTTGGAATATGATGAAACTTCACAATGGCATATTGGTCCCTCGCTATGTAGTCGGTTGTTGCTGAGTCTATAGTCCAATAAAGAACAATTTTAGCTAGCATTAAGTGACTACTAACATATATACTAATATATATACGTTAGAATGATGAATTTAGTCATACAATACCTTTGACTCAGTGCGATCATGAGCAAAGTGACCAAACTTTCCACAATTGAAACAATTCATGTTCTTGCCTTTCTTGCTGCCATATCTTCTTGGCTTTTGTTTCTTTTCACTAAGATTGGGTTTGTTGCCTCCCTTTCCCTACCTATTGCCTTTATCCTTCCATTTCTTTTGTCTAAAGCTTGAAGCTCCTTTTCCTTTGGACTTAGTCATATAAGACTTTCTTGTAGGCTTATTAGTGAGAAGGTGATCCTTCTCCAGTTCAATATGTCGGGCAATAACATTAAAAGTCTTGGTGTTATTGTTATGGGTAAGGTTGACATGTATGTATTCCCAAGCTGGCTGGACTTGTTGCTTATCAGTCAACTAATGGTTATCAGCCTTTAGTTCACTTATCATGTTAGACATGATAGTAAGGTGCTGCCTCATTGTATGATTAGGATTCTTCTTCTAAGTATTGAATTTTATAGTCAATTGACGAGGTTCCACCAAATTGGATCTTAACAGAATCCCAAATTGCCAAAGCTAAGCGGCGTTTCTTAAAGTGTAGATGTCATTTCTCATGCTGCTCAGCTTCAGTGTGCGAGCAACTCTATCCTTATGCTTATAGGTTTGATATGCCTCCATTTTTCGATTATATTGAACAATGCTTCCATGCTCAGGTTCCGCTATTGGTTATGTAATATCTTGCTATATAATTAAGGAAAATACATCAACTATATAGAAAGGTACTATAATGCTTAAAAAGATAAAACATGTTTTTTTTAAAAAAAAACTTTGCACCATGACCATGATGACTTTTAAAAATATAGAGTGAATTTTGAATATGCATAATATTTGTAATATTTTTTTTTTCAGATCACAAAATGAAGGCCTCGATCTGGCCAAAGTTATACAAAAATTCATCTAAAATTTAAAATATTTACATTCTCATCTAAAGAAAAATAACAAAAAGAAATAGTTGTATCATCAACCCCAACGGGTTTGTCTTATACTTTTCTCCTTGGGCTTTTTCTATTGGTCAACAAACGATCCACTATCTTCAATATACGTGGAAAATCAATATCCACACACTAAGCATAAAATGCTTAGTGGTACATAATAACATATAAATTTAATTTTCATGTATGCATTAATAATATATACATTTATAGATATATATGTATGCATGAGCATATGTATCTCCATATCCAATACACATGTGTCAACATAACACAATATTTCATATATAGAATAACATAATTTAACTCATAAATTATTCCATCACGGCTTACCTCATACTTATCAAGTTGGATTGTTATAATTGTTTTGCCCTTATACTTTAAACCAGACTAAATTGGATACGGACACTAAGGCTACTCCAAGCCACTTAGGAACTCCGCCTAAGAAAAGATTATCTTAATGTTTATGAGGGTGCCACTTTAGACATAACCTCCAATATATGAGTCTCATCTCTAAAATGGCCAACTCCAAGCCTAAGTTGTACCAAACTCCCTCAATGACATGTCATCTATCTTAGCTTTAGTCCTAATTAGAGTAATTGGACCTTATCCTCTTAACAATTCACCATAGTAAAAATAATTAACTATGTCACATAATTCACATCAGCAATCCAATGAAATTTCATAATTTATGGTTACAAATGTCATATTATAGCATACTTCAATATACATAAATTAAAGCTCATAAGAAAATCACAACATAAACACCATATGGTTCACCCAGGTGGAACTAACCTACAATATTCACAATCACCCATAAATACATTCCGTACAGTGCAAATTCATCATCTTCAACTTACAGATTCATTGATCAAAGCATAGAGGTTCATTGATAAAAACATACAGGTTCATTATTTAACTAATGTAATCATAAACATCAAATATTCAATTAAATCTACATGTGGTTATGTACAAACCTTAATAAAGTTTTACCAACTCCAAATTTATGGGACTTATGGCTCTTGCGGGTCTCCAATTGATTGTGAACCTAATTTGAAATTATATTTGATTAACACATTGATAGAATATTTATTCTCAATTTATTTTAACAATTATTTATAATTTCTAATAAGTGGTAGTGTGACCTCTTATGACTGTTCAACCTATAACTTTTTTTTTATACTTATCCAATTTATGTAATTCTTAATTCTAATTAAACCTAACACATAATATTATAACATATTAAAATTTTGAAATTTTTAATACAATTTCAAATATTATCTTGTCTTCTGCCATTAGACAATTTTGAGAGTTAATTTTTTAAATTTCATTTCTTATAACGTGTAGGTTATATTATTGTAAAAAATTGTAGACCCTTAGAGAGGTTAATTTGAAACATTTTTCATGTTTACACTTTTATCTGATATTGCCTCTATTGTCCTCAAACACTAGAGAATATCTAACTAGTCTAACATAGGGTAATAACCCGACCAGTTCTTATTATTATGATCATAACTCATAAAATAATCAACATATTAAGGTAAGGTTTTCATAAAAATTTATCTAAGATATAGAGCTAAAATTTTTATGTTTTACATTTTGATTAGTTCAGACCACAAGAACCTCAAAAATAAGGACAAAAGAGCTGGTGTAACACTGATACATAGAAAACAACTATAATTAAAGGAACAGTCATCACTCTCTTCACAATAACTCAACCTATACTAAGAATATAAGCACAAAATTTGGTATACAGATAAATGACATGTAAAGCTACAATTTTTATGTTTCAAACTTCCACTGAATATACCTCTAATAGGGTGAAAATAAATGAAAACCGAACTGCAATATATTGGTACACTATTGGGAACCAGTAATACTTATTTGAGGATATCTCTTTATACATACCAAAACATTCAAAACTGTTTCAAATGTATATAAGTTAAGGCATAAATCTACAACTTTCATGTAGAACTTCTTAAAATTCGGCCTCTATGAGTATGAAAATAAAGCCCCAATCTCCGCCATAGAAACAAAATTCTAAGAAAAAATAGATTTACTAGTAACACCAACAATCAACCCTTAATCCATCTTTAATTAACTCAAGAAAGATCAATTCACTTACCACTAATTCAAAAGGCCTGACTTGTGGTTGGAGTTTGAAAGAAAATGGAAGAAATATGAAGGAGAAGAGGAAGAAAAAGAAACATAAAGAAATGGAGCAGTTTGTGCCCAAACTTATTCCATTTTCAGTTCATTCCTGACTACATGTTTTTTTGTTTTTTTTGCTATCCCCTTCTCTCTCTCTCTCTCTCTCTCTTTTTTTTCATTTATTATTATTATTATTATTATTATTATTATTATTATTATTATTATTATTATCAACTCAATTAAACCATCTAATTACTTAGTTCCATTTTAACTAAATTAACTACATCAATCAATTCTATTTATTTAATTTCTCATTGAGCCACTTATTATTTATTTATTCTTCTCTCTAAATAATTTATTTATTTCAGCATATCTTGCTCTTCTAACATATACCGAGTCTTTTAATGCCAAATATCATAGTTCTTATATTGCATAAAATGTATACATTTCATGTCGTTATGTTTTAAATTAATCAATAATAAATTAATACAAGTAGCATAAATAAATGTCTTATCATGCACGTTACTATTTAGGTAATCTAACAGAAACTATAGTATAATTGATAGAGTGATTGAGGAAACCCACAATTATAGGATGTAGGATTTTTTTAGCTTGAACTTACAAGGATCAATTCCAATCACCTTTATTAATTTTGTCATTCTTAATTCAACTTCAGTTGATTTAATGCATACTAAATTTATACTCAAGATTTTGTGGTGCATTTAAAATTTATACATATAGTAAATCCAATGAAAAGGAAATTTATGCTGAATAAATTCACCGGAAAAAGTCTCATTGCTCCCACTTAAATACTAGTTCTGATAAGGATAACAGTGAGAATGAAACTCTCTCATCCAGAAGTATTTTGATTCTACAACAATTTAGTCCTAGTATTCTAATTCTAATGTACTTTAGTTCCCTACTTCCACTTGTATTCTACTTTACAATCAACACTCTGTATATAATGTTATAATTACATTAATGAAACTTAAGAGACATTATTCTATCATTGTATCAGAGCATTAGGGGTCTAACAATCCAACTTCTTATACCTAAACTTGAGTCATATATTTCGGCCACACTATGAGCAATTTAAACGAATTAGCTCCCAGCAATAAAGATTCAATCCCGTCCAATAGCAGCACGCCAAATTTAGTCCACCAACTGCCTATCAAGCTTTCATCCACCAATTTTCTATTGTGGAAAACTCAAATTATACTTATGTTAAAAGGTTATGGACTTCATCATTACATTGATACTGTTATTAATCCACCTTCCAAACTTCTTAGGAATAAACAAATTAATCCTGCATTTCTCAAGTAGGAACACCAAGACCAACTTGTTTTAAGTTATATCATTGCAATTGTTACTGAAACCACCTTGCAGCAAATAGTGGGAGCCGAAACAACAGCAAAAGCTTAGACTCGCTTGATTCAAGCTTATGCTAAATGTTCCAAACTGTAAATTCGAGAACTCAAATTTTAGCTCCATAATTTACATCAAGATAATGATAACATTACCACTTACATGCATAAAGCTAAGGCTAATTCAGATCTGCTAGCTACATTTCATCACATAATTCCTGAAGAAGATTTAGCTGAAGCTATCCTTGAAGGTCTAAATCCAATTTACTGACTCTTTACAAGGAACCTTGATGCAAGACATGAGGATATCTCGTATGATTATCTTTATGGTCTTCCTTTAATTGAAGAAAGACAACTTTCCAGGCATGGTCTTTTTGAACAAACTAGTCCTATAACTCATATAAATCTAATAGCCTAATTTGTTGCAAGATAAGGCACTCGAGGTCGTGCCCCATCTTAAGGATGTGGATCCAATCGAGGTCGTGGTTGGTCCACAGGTTTTAATTACACAAGTGGCCGAGGGAAAACCAAATTTTCCATTGGGTCTCGATCAAATAATGGATTAATTGAGTTCACAGATGTGTCCAATATTACTTGTCTTAACTATAATGGTTCAGGTTATCTTACTAACGTTTGCATTTCACCAAGGACACCTCAAAATACTCAACCCACTTCAAATCACATCCATACAAATAATAAATAACAACCTTGGCTGCTAGATTTAGGTACCACACATCATCTTACTTCAAAATTGGACAATTGGGCGCACCCATTTGATAGGAGTCTAAATTCGGACCCATTGAAAAATGACAAATTATAAGGGAAAATAAGTAGAGATATTAGTATGTGAGAAATAAAATATTGGTGCATGGATTAGGAAAAAATTTAAAATCACCTTACGGACAAAAATCAATATTATTGAATTTGCTAGAGAAAATTTTGTAAAAATTAGAGAAACTTGGAGCAAAGAGGAAATTTTCCATAATTAAGCATGAATCATGATTAATTAAATAAATGGACTAGTAAGAAGTAAGATTAAGCTAATTAGTGGAACCCATCAACGAAACCCTAATATAAAAGTTAATTTTGGTGGCATTTTCTCACTTATCCAACCAAACCTTCATCACCATTTTCTCCCCACATTTGGCTGGCCACACCCTCCCCTAATCCTCCATTTTTGTGGCAATTGAACTTCTAAAAGAGTGGAAAAAAGGAGTTTGGAAAGAGAGATACTAAGAAACCTAAGAGATTTCATCAAAAGAGAACAAGTGTGAAAGAAGAAAATTGAAGGAAATTAGGTCATCTTTGGAGAATTATCAAGATGAGTTCTTCTTCTCAAATCCAACCTTTTTCTTATCATTTGAGGCCCTTGTGAATGATTGATATGTTTGAAATTGTTAGATTAGGATTTGTGTTGAGATTGTTTGACTTATGTTGAGAAGTGTTTCCTTTGTATGGGAAGTGATAGAGTTGAGCTTTAGGTTGTTGTGATGATTTTGTGGCTTGAATCCTAAGTGAATAAGACTTATGAGGAGGTGTATAGGATGTCTAATAAAGAGGGAGTTAAGAGGAAGGTGTTTAGAAGTCTTAATAGTGATTATGTGACTTATCGATGATGGTTGTTAAGGAGAAAGGCATGGTAGGTTGGGGTTGTTTTGTTTGTGTTAAATAGAGGGAATAATTTTTGGTTAAAATGAATATAAATAAGGTAAAAGAGGAGAAAATAAAGATATGGAAGAAGGTAGATAGTTATTAGAAACATGTATAAACATTGGTTGTATGTGTCGTTGAGTGACATGTTGTTTTATTTTGTTAAGGCCAAACAAGTGGACAAAGAAGTAGCTATCAAGAGGTGGATAAAGGAAAGGAAAATGTCACTTAACAAGAAAAGGAATGAAGGAAAAAGAAAAGGACTTAGGGCTGATTAAGTATGTGCTTTTTGGATAAAAATTTTGCATGCCATAAACTTGTGAAAATATGTATAATATATGCTATGATGAAGTTTGAAATGTTGTGTGATAAATGATTGTTTTAGGAATTTTATGGTAAATTGGTATGTAACATTGAGTTTTATATATGTGTTTATGATTTGGAAATTTTAGGCATATGCATGATTATATAAGGTCATGAAATTGATTGATTTGCATTGAGTCCATTGAGTACCCTGTTACACAATGACTGAAACAACGTTGATGAAATTAATCATAACTTTTGTTATACTAATTGGATTGACATGAAACTAATTGGATATGATAGTAACACATAGTGCTAAAAATGTTATAAGAACATAAGTTGAAATTCCATTGGTAGCTGATAAAAAATTGGCTACAAAATCTTGGACCTAAGTGAATCATGAGATCCTGAGCAAAAAAATTGAATGAACACTACTCGGTTATTTAGCCATAACTTTTGATAGAAAATTCAAATTCCATTGATGATTTTTTTGAAGTCAAGCTAACACATTAAGCTAAAAGTTCATAGAGGACTATAGAGTTTGAATCAAGCTATAAATGGGCCTAAATTGAGGGCCAATCCCAGAGCCGGAATCTACCATGAGTTGTAAATTTGTATTTTGGTAATTTTCATATGATATGAATTGTGTATATTGATGATAGAATTGTAGTTTATGTGAACATATGATATATATGATATACTTGTGAAAAAAAAAAGGTAATAAGTTTATGATAACGAAAAATGTCAAAGGCCGAGTACACCTAGCCTTGAACCAGAATAGTAGATAGTTTGATATGCCAATTAGGAAAAAAGTGATAAAGTAATAAATGTATGCGACAAATTATTATTATTAAAGCCGGTAATGTCACTAATAGAAAGAAATCCGATAATGATATTGTATATTAAGTTGGTGGTAACATTACTTAAAAAGCCGATAAGAACTGTTAAGAAGCTGGGAATGTCAACTCTATATTCCTATTGATAAGTTCGGAAACATGTATTGTAGGCTTGATTAAAATAAATAATGAAAAAGAAAAATGACTTAAATAAATTTAAATATAGTTGGACTTGTGCATACATGTTGGTATGAGGTAAATATTTATAAATGCATTAACTGTGATAATATATGAAATTTATTTGTGGCCTATAAATGATGTATAGGTAGCATAAATATGTGTATTTATATGCAAGATTTTTATCATATAAAACACCACTGAGCTAGTAGCTTAGCGTAAGTGACTTCCTTATGCAGATCTAAACTTTTTAAAAAATTAAAGTAGCTATCAGAAGAAGAAGAAAATCTAGACATGAAGCAGCTTATAGCATCAAGTGACTTTTGATATATTTTGTTAAAAAATTTTGTAATATATAAATATAGTTTTCTTTCATATAGAATATATGAGTGTGTAGTGCGGATATTATGAATATAATATTATCGTAAATATATATTTAATTACAAGATACAATTTATGAAACTTGGAGTGTGAAAATTATTTATTTGGATATTTAAATATAATTACAAGAAAAAAAAAGAATACTAGTGGTAAGAATAATAATAAATAGAAAAAAAGTATTTATATAAGTAATTTAGTCAGGATAGTAAATCAAGACAGTTAAGCGGATAATATCTACTTACCTTTTTATTCTAGGATGAAGTAAGAAGGTGTTACATTTCCAGTAAAAAGAAGACTCTTAATTTCTTTTTGTTTTTTTTTTCTTTCTTTTCGAAGAAAAGAGACCAATTTTTTTGTTTGCTCTCGTTTTCCTTTTTGTTAAAGTTACTGGAACAAAACTTAGAATTGAAAATGGAGAAATTTATACCATTAACTAATTTTTAATTTTTATTATCCAACAATGTCTGTATTTCTTTTCCTTCATTTTTATCAAATCTACTTTTTATCTTTTTTAATTTTTAATTTTTAACAATGTACATGCCATTTATATCGAAAAATGGGCTGCGTTGCCATCAAAATGGCCTTGATGACGGTCATGAAATCATGAACTCAATTTCTTTTAATAAAAAATCCAATAATTTGTGTAATAATTTGGTCAAAGCGAGTACAATAAAATTCATATCTCTTAGGCTTGTGCCTGTGTGAGTCGTGACGTGAGATTAGAGAGACCCAAAATCTTTAAAAAAAAAAAAAAATCATAGCCTAGTTCCTATTAATAATCCCTAACTTAATTTGAATTAAAAATAATAAATAATTTGATTCAGAATCAATTCCATTTTAGTTTAAGTTAACCAAATTAAACATAATTTCCGTTCAAAATGTTTAAAAATTTTCAGATCAAATTGATTTAATTTTCATTAATTTGGAGAGAGAAATATTTAAATTCAACCTCCAATCAATTCAATTAGTGATTTAAATATTTTTTAAACAAATTTTGTAATAAAGAAATATAAATGTTAATATTTGAATGCATTATATATTATATTACTCAAAACATGATATAAAGATTAAACAAAATTAAGTGAATAGGCCAATACTTAGTGAAATATTTGAAGAGATAAAAAGGTCTATAAAGTGTGCTTGCGGTACAAGAATCGCACTAGTAAAAAGAAAAGTGCAATTGCGCTTTGGAGTTCCAGCTCCGAAAAAGATCCTGGCTGGTTGCCCAGGAACAAGCACGTTATGCAAGGAGATTTCGTGATAATGAAATTTAAATCTTCAAGACCGTTGGAAGGCTTCTCAATCAGATCTTGCCTCATGACCTCATAATGGCTATATGGAATTTCAATGTTCACAATTGGAAAAGGTTTCGTGCTCGGGAATGCTTCGATGCAAAAATCATTTGAGAGGTAGTAACTTTTCACAATCATAAAACATATCATTCACATCGGGGAGTTAAAAGTTCACGCTCGGAAAAAGTATGTTGTGCTCATGAAAGCTTACTGGACTAGTCATTATAGAACCATTGAAGGAAAAGACAAATTAGAGGCCGCATGTGAAAAGCTCTAACAGACAAATGCAAAATCATGACCTCGAAGGGGAAAGCACACTCGCGAAAACACTATATTAGATAACTTTTAATGATTCGTCTTTAGAACATTAGATAAATGGTTGACACTTGTTTATAACAGCTAATTGGAAAACAAATAATATAAATAGACATCTAAAAGACATTAAAATATAAGAGCAATATTTTAAGTGTGCCAAAACTATTGTCCATTAATTTTTCTACTATTTTTGTAAGAAGGTTGAAGTGTTAACTTTAAACACTTAAGAACAGGTTGTAAAAGTGAACCTCATTAGAAAAATTCTTAGTTGGGTTATGTGTAAGCCTATCAAAAACATAAAGGAATTGGTTATTGTATGAGCCATCAAAATATAAGCGATTTGGATTTGGTGTGAGCTTTGGAAAAATATTTATTTGTGAGTGAACTAGAAAAATTTTCGTGTATCTCTAGTTGAGATAGTAGAACTCCAATTGTGCCTAGGGAGAAGACAAGAGTTATTTAACACCCGAAACTCTATAAACTATCTTTTCTTGCTCCTTTATATTTCATCTTATATTGTTCATGGCTCAAATATTCAAAGAAAACCATTAAGCTGAAAATTTTTATTCGCCACCAATTCATCCCCTTCTTGGTGCACCATTTTTCTAACAATTATAAGAAAAAAATAATTAACAATTAATAATAATTCATGAATATTTTTTGGGGATTTTGTCTAATTAAATATAATTATTTTCTAAAAACGTAAACCTTTGGTAGATATAGGGGTAGATCTCTGGTAAATCCGTAGTAAATCTCCGGTAAATTTTATGTAACTTCGTCTTTTACTATTTTTCCAGTAAAATTTGGGTAGATCTCGAGTAAATCTTAAGTGAATCTCTGATAAACCTTATAAATTTTGAATAACTTCAACTTTCACTAATTTTTCGGTAAATTTTAAGTAGATTCATAGTAAATCTTGGATAAACTTTGAATTGATATCTAGTAGTAAACCTTAGGTATATTTTTAGTATACTTGGATTGACTTTTGAATATATGTATTTTTATAATAATTTTAGATGCTTATGGCATTTTTGAAAATAGTTTTAAATATAAATATTTTTATAATATTTTAAGAGCTTTTTTACATTTTTAAAAATTTTCCCTGAAAATATCATGGCATGGCCTTGTACATGTGGTGTACCTCTCAACTTGAAATTCTATTTTGAATAGAATTTGTTAGAGGATAATAATTCCACTTTTTTTTTTTCCTAGAAAATTGAGGTAAATAATATAGAATGCACCTAATAATCTCAACTAGGTTGGCACTATTTTAATATTTTTTTATCATTTACTAAAATTTTGAAGGATAATACCATTTATTATCTTATTTTTCTTTTGAATAGAAAATACATAAATAATATTAATTTATCTCTGAGATTATCTCTAACTAAGATAAAATATTATATTATTTTTATTATATAATTTATCTATTTTAAATGTATTTCTAGTTAAATTAGAATTTCTAAGATTTAAAATAATTATCTAATAAAATATGTCTCTACATATGATGCTATAATATTTTAACTTTGTTCACTTATGGAGGTAAGGCTCAATGTGCTAATTGACAAAACATATAATGGTACAATTAAATAAATGAACTAACCTGAAGATCATATATACATATATAATATTAGGTACAAATAATTTACTCATAGTTAAATAGATCCAATTGTGAATTCTAGATTTATTGCACTAAAAGATTGGAAACTCCATAATTGTATGTTATAGAAGATAAATATAAATTTGACTCATGCTACATTGATTTCTTTACCTTATATTCCTTTGTATTTGATTATATCTCATACTTTGATACTTGGTGACTTTATCTAATTATCATATTTCAATAATCTTATTATAAAAATTAATTTATAATTATTGTTTACACACTCTAAACAGATAATTAAATGATTAAGTACCGAAAATCCATCAAGAAATATTTTAGTACAAATTTCTTTATTTTTAATTCATAATATAAATACTTTGACGATTTTACTTATAATATTAACTTTTAATTAAGTCTCACTCATCAGTAACTCAAATGAAATAATATTTATAAATATGAAATTATAATTAACTCAAATTAATATTAAAGTAGAATCAATAACTATAAGATTAATAAGTCTACTATAAGATTAATAAGTCTAACAACTATTTAAATAAATTAAATTTCATTTTTGATATAGTTCAATGTAGATAAACTACATAAGTAAATTCATACATAATTAAGAGAAATCATTCAATATATTTTATAATAATCAAAACATAAATAAAGTATCCAACTTCATTTATCAACGGTAAACGTTATTATTTAATCATAACATAATTTGTATTTATGTCTTTTGTGATTTTCTGTAAAAATCACATAAATATATATAATATGATTATAAAGACATTTGTTCAAAATTCTCATGCAAACAAGATATAATAAAACACCTCAATAATTTTATTATCAGAAAATGAAAATATAATAAATATATAATATTCTTTTAAGAGCATATAATTCCAAAAGATATATATATATATATATATATATATTATAAAATAGAGAATAATAAATGAAGAATAAAGAGAGAATAGAAGAAGAGGGAAGAAGCCATTTTTCATTAATTGTAATACCTATTTATAGATGTAGAAAGGTTACAGAGATAAAGTTCTATTTGCATAAGGAACCTATCTATTAAGAATAATGATAAACATTTAACATTACCCAACTACTCAAATATTATCATAACACTCTCATTAGATATCTATTACATTTATTGCCTTATTAAAACCTTAATGAGAAAAATCCTGTGGGAAAAACCTTAGTGAAAGAAAAAGATTACATTATTTATGTAGAAACTTACGCCATAATACTGCCTCTTTAAAAACCGTGCTAGAAAAACTCAATGGGACAAAACCTAAGTTAAGGAAAAAAGAGGACAGTGCATAAAAATCTCTCCCTCATAAAAATATGACTTCTAGCAAAGATCTCTTAGTCGATGTATGCCAATTTTATTTACAAACTTTTCAAATATTGTTGTAGGAAGTGCTTTTCTAAATAAATCTATCAAATTATCAATTGACCGAATGTGATTAACATCTAAAACTCCTTACTTTTGAAGGTTATATGTGAAAAAGAACTTTAGCGAAATGTTCTTGGTTCTATCTCCTTTAATTATCATTCTTCGAGTTGTGCAATAAAAGTAACATTATCTTCATATAACACTATTGGATTTCCTTTATCAAATGAGATATCATATGTTTCTTTGATATATTGGATCATATCTCAACCATATGCATTCTTTACTAGCATTATGAATTGCCAATATTTTAGCATGACTAGATGATGTGACAGTTAGAGTTTGCTTAGTAGAATACCTAGATACAACAGTACAACCATATGTAAATAAGTAACCCATTTGTGATTGAGCTTTATATGGATCAGACCAATATCAAACATCTGCATATCCAATTAATTCTGACTTTAAATCTTTTGGATAAAATAAACCAATAGCTGATGTACCATATAAATAACGAAATACTTGTTTCACATCATTCCAATGTCTTCGAGTTGGTGAGAAACTATATCTTACTAGTAAGCTTACAGAGAATGCTATATTGGTTCTTGTGCAGTTAGCAAGATACACTAATGCTCCTAACAATCATGGGAAAACTCATTGAATGAGATTTATCCATATTAAGAAATTTTAATATTTTTTCAATATAAGTTGAATGATGAATAAAAATCCCTCCAAATAAATGCTCGATCTACTGACCGAGATAAAATTTTGTTTGTCCTAAATTTTTCATTTTAAATTCATTTGTTAAATAAGTTAATATTTCTATCAACTCTTCAGGAGTCCTAATGATATTTAAATCATCAACATAAACCATAATTATAGCAAAACTATAATTTTGTTTTCTTAATAAAAACACATGGACAAATTGGATTGTTAGTGTATCATTTTTTCAAAACATATTCACTAAGGCGGTTATAACATATTCATCAATATTGTTTGTCTATACAAGGATCTTTGTAGCTTAATTGAATGCATTTCTCGAGATTTTGAGTTACATGCTTCAGGCATTTTCAATCCTTTAAGGATTTTCATATAAATTTTATTATAAAATGATCCATATAAATAAGATGTAACAACATCCATAAGTCGCATATGAAGTCCTTCTAAACTTGCTAGGCTAATTAAAAATCTAAGTATAATTGCATCTATAACTGGGGAATATGTTTCTTCATAATCAATATCAGGTCTTTGTGAGAACTTTTGTGCTACATGTCGTGCTTTGTATCTCACAATTTCATTTTCTCGTTACATTTAAGCACAAAAAACCATTTATAGCATATCAGCTTAATATTGTCAAGTGTAAAAACAAAGGGCTCAAAGACTTGACATTTTTCTAATGAGTTTAATTCTGCCTAGATTGCATCTTTCCATTTAGACCAATCATTTCTTTATTGATATTAATTAACGAACTTAAGTTCAATGTTCATACTTCCTTTGCAATATCAATTGCTAATGCATATGCAAAGATATTGTCGACAACAGTTACACTTCGGTCCTATCTCTTTCCTGAAGTGATATAGTTGATTGAGATCTCATTTTTTTCATCATTTTTAGGTACTTAAACCTCTTCTAGAGTTACTTGCTCATCTATGTCATATGTTACGGGTTTTCTAGAAGCATCAGTAGTTTTTTGAATTATCACTTTGTTTATTTTGTTTCCTTTTCTTTCTTGGGTCTTTATCCCTGGAACCAGGTGGCCTACCACACTTTTGGCGTGTCATGAACTCATTTGTTATAATATTAACATATTGTCCTATTGGGACATCAATTCTAACTGGAGCATTTTTGGATAGTATATGAGATTTAGTAACTCTTTTTGGATCACAAAATGCATCTAACAATTGGTTTGCTATACTTTGCAAATGAATGATCCTTTGAACTTCTACTTCACATTGTTTTGTATAAGGATCAAGATGATTTAATGATGGCTCATTCCAAACTATTTATTTCTCTAATTACGTGTTCTCTGTCCCCAATTTAGGAAATAAAGTCTAACTAAAATGATGATCATTAAATCTCATAGTAAAGACATCTCCGATTAATGGTTCAAGATATTTGATTATAGAAGGGGATTCATATCCGATGTATATTTCCAATCTCCTTTGAGGTCCCTTTTTTATGCAAAGTAGGGGCGTCAATTGGGCCATAAACAGCACATATACAAATTCTCAAATGCGAAATATTTGGCTCCTAACCATAAACCAAATGTAATGGTGAAAATTGATGATAACTAGTTGGCCTGATGTGTATAAGAGTTGATGCATGTAAAATTACATGTCCCTAAGCAATAATTGATAGATTTGTTTTCATAAGCAATGGTCTAACTATTAATTAGAGACATTTAATAATAGATTCTGCTAGATAATTTGAGTATGAATATTAGCTATAGGATGTTCAACAGTTATTCCAATTGACATGCAATAATCATTAAAGGCCTTAGATGTAAATTTACCAGCATTATCAAGATGAATTGTCTTAATAACATATTCTGGAAATTGTGCTCTTAATCAAATTAATTAAGCAAGTAATCTAGCAAATGCTAGATTTCAAGTTGATAATAAACATACATGTGACTATCTTATTGATGCATCTATTAACAACATAAAATATTTAAATGGTCCACATGGTGGATGACTTGGTCCACAAATATCACCTTATATTATAACATTCCAGAAATTTAGGTGATTCATTTTGAATTTTTTCTAGTGAAGGCCCAATAATTAACTTTCCTTGAGAGCAAGTTGAACATGAAAATTCATTAGATTGAAGAATCTTCTGATTCTTCAATGGATGACCATATGAGCTCTCAATAATTTTTTGCATTATTGTTGATCTGGGATGACCTAAACGATCATGTCAAATAAGAAAAGTATTTGGGTTAGTAAACGTCTGGTTTACTACCACATTTGTTTCAACTATACATATACGTATGTAATATAAGCCAAAGGAGAAAACAGATGGTTTCTCTAACACACATTTCTTACCCATTACGAGGGTTGTAATATATAAATATTAAATATTTTTCACATTTTTAGTCTCAATATGATATCCATTTTGGTGAATATCTTCAAAACTTAATAATTTTTTACGAGATTTTGGGGAGAATAATGCATTTTTAATAAAGAAATATGTGCCTCCATGTAGTAATATATTTGCTCTTCTGGAGCCTTCAATTATTCTTTTACTACCATATATTTTATTCACATAAGTTTCTCCTTTTGTTTGGTGAGAAAAATATTTCTTGTCTTTTAATATCTTGTGCATGGTTGCACAATCTATAAGACTTAAATATGCATCATTTGCTCTCATCCTACTAATGATTTAGTAGGATCCATAATATCTTTCACAATCGTGCTAATAACGTGTTATGAAATAAAAAATATTAAATGAAAAATAAAGTGAGAGTAAAAGAAAAGGTAAGAAACCCTTTTTCATTAATTGTAACACCTATTTATAGGTGTAGAAAGGTTATAGAAATAAAATTTTATTTGCATAAGGAACTTATCTATAAAGATAATGATAGACATCTAATATTACTCAACTACTCCAATATTATCATGTATATATATATAGTGAAATATCAAAAAATGTGCATTTATTTGGAAAAAAAAATAATCAAAGGAAGCATTGAATTATAAAAGTTTAGAGAAACATTACTAGAAGATCGTGAAATAAGCTCTCGTTCAAACAAACTTAATCACAAATTCCATCTTATTTGCAAATCAAATTTACATATATAATATTAATTAAAAAGCTATAATGATTTTAATAACAAGGAAATAAAAATGAGAAATAAAAATAGTTATATCCTGTAGCAATATATGGTCAAAATGTAAAACTAAGAAAGAAAACATCAATTGATTCATACCTAATTAACTACTTGCTGATTTGAGGTTGTAGATCTATAAGAACTTTAGGTATATGAGCAATTTTAAGCCAATTCTCGCCTCTGTCTGATTTGCATCTTTCACTTAACAGGTCACAATCTTGAATGTGAAGTTCTTTTATGGGAATCTGATAATGTAGCGATACTGGTAGCTAATTTGTGCTACGACATTTTTAATTACTAGGAGTTGTGAAGTGTTGGCAAATTCTGGGAGAAGCCATCGTGGCAACTCTACTAATTTTGGTAGTTAGACAATCCATAATTTGCGAAGCTTTAGCCGACTCAAGTCTGAATTGTCTTTTTCTTCTTCTGCCTCCATTGACAAATCAAGGCTTTCACATAAAGCAATCATAAGTATCTCTAAGTGGGTTAAGTATTTTATACTTTGTGGAAATGAGATCAACTTGCTATAATAAACAATATAGAGCTATTAAAGCTTTATGAGGCTTTGCATATCTATTAAAGATGAGTATGATCAGATTATAAAATACCATGTTGTTAAATATTGAATAACCAAAGCTAAAGTGTTCGAAGGGATTTCAAACACCCGATTCCATCCTTTGCTATAGTGTTTTCGTTTATGGTTACTAATAAATATCTAAGGCTAATCATGTATTTTAGGGTGAATTACATAGATGGTCCCTGAATTATATAACACATAACAAAATAAGTACCTAAACTTTAATTCATTACATAAAACCCCCTGAACTATTATTTTGTAAATGAATAACCCCTATCATCACCTGCTGTTAATTCATGTAACGGTACACTGATGTGGATATACCACATTAGTCACAATTAAATAATTCGAATTATGTGTATTAAAAAAGGATAACGTATTAGGTACCTTTTGTTTCCAATGGTAATGGTTGAAGTACCATTGTGATGAAAGAGTTATATATGAAGTACCATATTATTATGATAATTATATATGGAGTACCACGAAATATAAAAAGTAGCAATGAAAATTTGGGATAGTTGCTGATGTGGCATATCCAAGTGAATGCACCGTTACATGAATTAACTGCAGATAACAGTAGGGGGTATTTAGTTACAAAATAAAAGTTCAGAGGGCTTTGTGTTACGAATTAAAGTTCAAGTACTGAGTTGTTACGTATTGTATAGTTCATAGATCGTCTGTGTAATTCACCTTGTATTTTATATCTCTAGGTAACTCTTCAAGTCTGCAATCTAGAAGCATCAGAGTTTGCAAAAATTGTAGCTTTCATATAACATTAGGAAGTTCCGTGATTTGAGAATTATTTATCATAGCCAGGTATCTCAAATGCTTCAAACTACTAATCCTCCTTGGGAGCACTTCAAATTGGCGATCAACTAGATTTACAGCTTGAACATGCTTGAGTCTTACACAACATGTTTGAATGATTGTTGGCAATTATAGTGTTGTGCACTTAAAAAGAAAATCGTTCTTGCCTGCTTCGAGTTATCTTACGAAGGACAATAATCTTGAAGAAACAAATGAGGTTCATAAAATTTGAAATGTCGAACATATTTGGACAAATGTCGATTAGTAAAAGTTATGATGGAGTACTCATTTTGTAACATTAACAACGCAAGGCCATGTTAGAGAAGTGCTCTTAAGGCAATCACCTTTAGCACTTATTGTACATGTTTATTTCATTAATAAGAGGCATTTTTATTAATTTGGTATTCATTTGCATATGAAATGATATAGATCTTAAACTGATTAATGAAAGTCCA
>CATIWF010029396.1:0-28439 GCA_949630135.1 Balakata baccata
AGGAGGGTGAACGACCAAATACTTGTAGAACTGGCATATCAGAATCTTAAAATATGAGAATCATGCTCATGCCAGATCCACAACCACACACTTAGAAATTCAAAATTCGCCAAAATAAAATGTACAATGCAAGGATGACTCTTTACACACACGGTTTCATCCTTGTGCTCACAGGAATTATCAAAGTTAAAAGGATCGTTGCAATCTAATCATTCATTAACCAATTTACCAAGGAAGTTAACTGTTGAGGATGATCAAGTCGAACAATCCTCTACTTGCAACTATGAGGACCTATTGTAATGATGTGCTCCACTAATCGCTTTCAATTCCCTTCCTACCCCTCTCCTCTGTCTTTCTATTAATTGAAATTAGCTAGCCTCCCAAAAGATTTGGGTTTTAACATTTCTGCCCAACAGATGAATGGGATGGCCTAGGAAAGATATCACCCACAAATACATAATATTACAATAGAATTTATCTTTGTAAAAGCAAAATAGCTTAACATCTCAATAATTGCTAACACAGGTAATTATATGCTGATGCTAAGTTATTACAAGAAAGAGCAGCAGCCTGCCAGAAATATATTTAAGGAGTATAAGAGTTAGAAGTCAAATATACACAATTTTTTTTTATCTATTAGCAAGCAAAACGTGCCATATAAACTGATGTAGAGGAGATCAAGAAAAATAAAAACACAAAGTAGAAAGGAAACTACAATACAATTTTATAACTGAATAAAATAAAGCTTCAGATGCATCTTCTTTAAAGTTCCATTTCATAAAAAATGGTGAGAGCATAACAAAAAAAGAAATAACAAGGAACTTACATAAATTTGCTATGTACATTAGTTAACCAAAAATAGCGGGTATAGAGTATCCCAGGGACTTTCAAGAGTTTCTTGAAAGTCTCCTATGCTGTCATCGTACATAATAGGCTTATCTTTCTAAGCCAAGTGAAAGATGTTCAGTTAATTTGGCAAGTTCAGCATCTTTACATCTTTCTCAATTTCTTGGAAAAATAAGTCTCACAAATACCTCTGCAAGTTTGAACAAATTTGTACAGAATAATACGAGGACTAAATGTAAAATAACATTATTATTGCATGACAACTACCTATTCCACACCTAGGGCAGCAAATTTAACTGCCCTCTCCTAATCAATCCCAATATCCACATGCCCCCACCACCACCACCACACCCCGCACCAACAAAAAAACAAATTTTCTTCCTTCAATATAGAGCGTTATTTCACACAGAACCCATTACGAGAAGACTTGCAAGCAAGAATACAGTTTATAAACTTTTAGCTATGTGTGAACACCATTTCTAAGCCAACTTTTCCCATTTTTTGTGATTACAAAAATGACAGGGAACCCCAATTTCCTATAATCATTCAATGAAGTATACAAGACCAGATTATATTTCTCAAGAATGAATATGATATGGCCTAGATAAAGAACATCTACCAGCCTCCATTGCTTTTAAGGAGACAATCTAGAATCCAAAACTCCTACATTCCCATCAGTGCAGTTCTACAGTGAGCAAGTGCCAGTATATGAGTTGGTAGAAAAAGAATCGAAGTATATGAGGAATGTGGAGATAATTGGCCAAGAAAAAGATAAAAATCAATTAATTAATGATCAAAGTGAAAAACACTGTATCCTGTCAGGGAGATTCCTAGGCATAGGAAGTGCAATAACATATCTCTGGAGGAAGGATTTCTGAGCATTTACAGTCGCATCAGAGGATGATGATGTCTCAGAAGCATCAGCAGGGGCCCGGCTATGAAACTTGGCAAAACGATTGATAAGAGAAAACTTCTCAAGCTCCTGGCATTCCAATCTCAAGTCTAGAACAGATGTTCCCTTATCCAATCTGAATCATCAGCAGGCAAGAACAACAGTGAGAATGAAACAACGAACAAATGCACAATGAAGAGAGATAGGAGGGGAAGGGGATGTAGAAAATGGCACTGTTTTATGCCTATGTAAAATCCCAGAAATAAGCAAAGCCAGACAAATGGAAGAAGGAACCATCCTATTCTCAGAATGTTGAACCACCACAAGAATAAACAGATCTACACAAATTCAATTTGATATAAAAGTTGTTTCTAAATTGTACGCCTTCTAGACTTATTTCCCTGGCCTTCCCAATCATCCCCAAAATCAAGTACTTAACTCAGTTATGTTTCATAAATAAATAAACTTTTTTCACAGAAGCCTGTGCAGCAGAAAACTTCTCAACTATTTTCAGACATGCTATTGAACAATAGAACCAAAATAAAAGCTGCACCTCAAGATAGCATTCTCTAGCTTCCTCGCTCTATTGATCAGATCTTCCACAACCTTTGAGAAGTATTGATCGCTAAATTTCTCAGATTTTGTTAGCTTCTCAGGCAGGCTGAAGGGGAAAATAATTTTGATAACTTGTTATTAGTATGGATTGAACAAAATTTTATCGAAACTAACATCACTACCAAGCATAGAGCAAAATATATTAATTTCAATATAATTGAAGAGCAGCTCTTACATGTTTCCACTGGTGGAAGGCACAGGAACATCACATCCAGAACATGAAAGTGTGCTACAAGCATCTCCTAGGGTTGATCGAGCAAGAAAATGCACAACACTTTCATAAAGTGATAAAGCGTCAGCAGACAGAACTGATGCCACAGGAGGACAAAAAAGCAGCTGCATAAGCTGTGTTGTTAATACAATTCTTCTCTTTGACCTATAGATTGATGGCCCATCATCTCCTATTTCAGCTTCATCTTCCACCTGTCATTAAAATTAATGCATTAGGACACACCTATATAACCATTACAGACTTTTCCACAAAACAAAAAATGTAGCTGAGAGAGTTAGGGAAGCCTGTTTTAACTATGACCACACCTTCTCAGTCAATCGGTTTGCTGCATGGGCCCATGCAGATTCTGCTGAACTGCAAACAACCATGCCACGAGTTAAAACAGTTAACAAAAAGATATTACAGTGCACCAAAAGGAAATACACTTTTCATGCACCAGCTAATTAAGATAATTAAAGATTGAAAATAAAATGCATGCACTGATTTCATCAATAAAGACAAAAATGCAAGTATCTGGTGAAATTAATGGCAACCACCTGATGTTTTGAAGCATTTGATGGCTAAGCACCACTTGCTTATGAAATGGTACAAGTTCTGATGTTGCACTTTTACGCTTTTTTGGTCTCACAATGGCAAGGGTGACACCAGTAGCATTAGGATTCGTTAACTGTAGGGAAGAGAAATTTTTACTTGCTAGTGTTGGGGTTGAACCTTTAAGACCATGCTGACTAGCAACAGCATTTCCCTGCTCTGCGGTTCCCTGACTAGAAGGCCTTCCAACAGTGAAAGGAAATATCTGCCCATTTTTAAAGGTTCCATACTGATCGAACCAGGAAGGGACCATCTGGGGACTGATCTGAGAATGCTCAGTTCTCACAGAAACTGCACTGCTGTTGGAAAAATTCTGCAAATCATTCTGGCCCAAAGCTACTGTATCCTGAGAAGACATATTTTTATCTCGAACAATATCTGTTGGTTTTGCTGAAAAGCTTAGCATATCTTCAGGGGGAACTGAAGCACAAATGGTTGACGCATCTTTGGCCATATCATTATGACCATAGAACTGCTTTCCTCCCTTGAGTCCTACCTGCTGAGTGTCCACAGAACTATCAGGACCTTTAAATCTCTTCAAACTCCTAGTACTTGGATCAATCTCTGCATTTCTAATTTCCTGCACTTGAATTAAGGAATAATTTTGATGCAAAAAGTTATTGGGCCTTAAAGATCGCCCAAATGCTTCAATCTCTCTTTGGGTACTAGTGGAGTTTGAAAAGGATGTTCCAGCAACAAAATTTGCAACAGATTCTGCCCCTTGTGAGACATTTATTGTCTTCTGCCCAGGGTCATTCTCAGGTGGAATTTGCTGGGAGGGGTCTCCATTCACTGGTTGCTCTTTCCCAGCAACGCCATGTGAACTCACAGAAGTTGCTCCAGATTCTGCTGGGACATTCCCTATCATTTGTACATTGTCAGCTTCTAGCTTCCGCAGTCTAGAGGAAGCTGTTTCTGAATCATTATTTAATTGAAGATTGAACATGTTACATGAAGCCTTAAAAGGCTGAGAACCAAAAGAATGTTGCCGAGTTGAAACACTGGTCCACATATTAGGAGACCTTTTTGCAGAAAAGTTCTCCTGTGATGTGCCAGATACAGTAGAATCCTGACAAGCTGACACAGATTCCAAAACAGGGAAAGGAGGATCAGAATCTTTTCCATTAATCTGGTTGCTATTACTCAAGTAGTGCATCTCAACAGAGGAAGGTATGCCATTTTGCAAATTACTTCCAGACATGTCTGGCACTGAAGCAAGTGCTGACTGACTACTTTGAGCTCTCTCAAATGATTCATTTATCTGTTTTGACTGAAAAGCCAGCCTATCAGAAAAAATATTGCCAGATTGAGTAGTTGTTGCCTGTCTACCTGCATCATGCATGGGCTGATTTTGAAGATGACTTCTTGAATATGGAAAACCAGGGGGAAAAGCAGCAGAAGAATTTTCCCCCTGGCTACTCTTGCCAGATTGTCGAAAAGTACTGGAAATTTTATTCTTTAATTCTCCTGGCGATATTTCATGGGAAGGAGGCCAGCCCTGAACAGAGGATGTGGAAGCCAACCATGTATGACCCTTCTCCCCTACTTCAGAAGTGACATGAGTTGAACTAAGAGATTTATTAGCCTGTGAGGGGTTCTGAGAGGAAAGAGCATGGTCTTGAATGGGTAAGAGTTGAGATGGGGGCCCAAGCTGCAAACCAAAACCTTGAGATACAGAGGATTGTTTTTGCTGGACATGAACAGATCCATTGGAATTTTTGGTCTCGTGTGTGTCAGATGGCTGATAGCAGTCAGATGAGCTAAAGTTTGTCACTACTCCATGCTCCCTTGATTGGTCCACCTTATGAAGAAGTTCAAGCATATTTTGACTGCAATAGATTTTGACAAAGAAGGCAAGATTCATGAAAATGACAACGGGAAAAGAGCTGGGAAAAGAATCCCAGCCATTGTGAAGAGAGTAAATCATAAAAATGAAATATCAAGTTCATTAGAACTGCTAAAAATGCTGAATCAATATTTTATAATCAAAATACTTGCCAGTTTAAGAAATAGTAAGATAAATAAAAAACAATAAATTCAAATATGAAAGAGCTAATAAATGAACCAATGGCAGAGAATTCACTACCTCGATGGTGTTGTTTTGCCTGTTGCATAATTGTGAACATCGCTATCAAAGAAAGTAGAAGTACTAGGAGCAGAACCTGAAAGTATGTTGTTCGATGTTACCTCATCTGAGCCTTTCATTTCTCCTTGATAACCAGAAAAATGACCCTGAAAATACGTATGAAAGGAGAAACTATTAGCAAATACTTAGAAGACTTGCCTCCAGATTTTATAAGCTATTGAAAGGAACTTGGCATGATTTGAAGTTCGTAAAAAGAAATGGCATACACCTTTTATAGCACAGCTAACAACTACCTTGTCAATTCCCGTAGTGTTTCTAGCTATCTGAGTAGTAAATTTGGATTGTCCAATACCCCCATGGTCTTGACCTTTTACTGCTTGAGAAACTTGAGACAGCATAGATTGTGCATGTGTAACACGTTTTGTTCCACACGACGGTTCGACGTCAACATCCACATCCCCCATAGGATGATATTGAAATTTACGAATTCCCTGGGGCTTCCGACCCGTACTGGATGGTTTTACTTTTGCACCAGAAAAGGTAAGTGAATCACTTGCATCAAGCCAAACATTTTCTCTTACACCACTAGAAGAATTATAGTGGCAAACATTGTGAAAGCTATCAGTTTTGTTTTCTTTTGTATCAGGGTAATCATGCAATTCAACAGCCCCATTACCCAAACTATTATTTCCTGATGAATCAAAAGTTTGATGACTCTTACCCATATGAGGTTGGTATTTTCCTGGCAACTCACTTCCTTTAGGGTTGACCAAAGGATCATTGTATTTCAAGATATCAATATTGCTACCATTGGGAATCTGTTGGCAGCTTCGCTGGGTAGCCCTTCCAGTGCTCGATTCAGGCAATGCAGCAATATTATTCAAGCTAGAATCTTCTCTATTAACCTGTGGGCTTCCAACGGTAGATTTTGCATGCTCCAATCCAGATGACTTAGAAACAGAATCACTCTTCCACATACCAGTACCATAGCCCATTGCCTCAAACATGGGATTTTTTCGTTCAGTATATTGAGAAGCTTGCAATGAATTTCCATTCCCATGGCTCCTCAAAACAGTACCCGGCCCAGGGGATACAGAATCAACAAATTTCCAACCATTTGGTCTACCAGTTGGTTGACCACCAGTAGTATATGAGGATATGTTCTGTTGATTTGTCCATGAACCTGAAATGCTTTTTGCATTGGATTCGGAATCTGAGGAACGAGAACTCTTTTCATAATTATGACCACCTTCAGAAACTGGCTCCTGTACAGTTTTCCGATCCAACCATTTGGTTCCTTCTCCAAAAAATGGCTCCACAAATCTCTCAGAGGAGCCAGTAGGCAACCTCTCATTCGGTTCATTTGATGGACCAACTCCAGATTGCTTAACCCTTGGCATATTTTTATAGCCAATATCTGAGTTAGTGCCATCAGAAATACCATAGGGCTTAGCATTTGGAATAGAGCAAGCCTGCAATGTGTTATCAAGCCAAGTGGATTGTTGTTTTGCACTGTCATTGACATTTGGAAAAGGCTGATTGTCAGTTGGAGTTTCACTATTTCGGAAAGTCAGACCACTCCATTCTTCTTGCATCCCCACATCAGCACTAGATGTTTCTGCTACAGCAGACTGCATAAGTGCACTCCAACTCCCACTTTGCATAGAAGGAAGGGAACCGAGAAAATCTGCACCATCAAACATATTATAACCTCCTGAACCCATGTTGGTACTCCTGCCACAGGCTTCCCATAAATTATCATCTGAACCAAACAAAATCTTTTCCTCAGTTGGATCTAGGGTAGCCACATTCTGTGAACGGGCAACCTGCATCACTGTTTTATCTTGCAGTGTTTCTGATGGACCAGCCACATCTTGCCTCCCATGAAAATCCTGCCCGGGTCCATTGCTTTGCCTAGCATCCATTTGCTGCAAGTTGTCCAAATTAAATCGACCATTTAAACCTTCGCTATCAGCAGATCCCATCATATTTTTCCCTTGATATCCCTGTCTAGCAATCAAAGTACCATCATGCATACTAGCATGGTCTGGAAACCCAGCATACCGATTGCCTGAAGAGGAATTACTGCTGCCTGACATTTGCTGCATCATAGGCTTATCCATTTGAACAGTAGAATATTGGTTTGGAACAACTCTTGTTCCACATATGTGAATACCATAAAGAGATTGATCAACCTGCTGAGGCATCATTCCTATCAAGCGTGGTACTTGACCTTGCTCAGGGGAAAATATTAGCCCACTAGAGGATCCTTGCATGGTTGGGGAGACAACACGCTGCGACCAGTTTGAATTCGTTGCCATAAGCTCAGGCTGCCATGAATAACTAGAAGCATCATGTATGGGAACACCATTGACCACAGTTGATGGATGACTACTAGCTGCCTGTTTGGCAAACGAGGAAACGTGATTCTCAGAATTAAGTTGCGTTGTTTCTTGTTGCTGCAATTGTTGCTTCTGATGTTGTTGCTGCCTCTGCATTTCTTGCATTTGCTTAAAAATGACTTGCTGCTGTAACAGTTGCATATCACCAATCCCTGACTGCTGCCTTGGCAAACAATGCAACATGCCTGGATGCTGGTTGCTCATATGCTGCTGACCTCCCAAAAAATCATAATTAATAGGAGCATCATTAAAATCCATCCCTGCTGAATTTTTCTTGCGAAGCTCAGGACCACTTCCTAATTGTGCATCAAGAATTGAAGAACCTCTTGATGTTAAATTACGTCGATCAAGTTCTGTATCCACTCCCAAAAGGTTCGCCTCATTTTGCCTAGTCTGAAAAACCTGATTCCCATGTATATATCCATTTGCAGTTGGTTGTTGGTTTTGAGATTGACTCCTAGAAAATTGATGAGAGAAGTTCATACCATGCTGCACCGTTGATGACTGTCCCCTATATCCTCTCTCAGAATCAGCTAAAGTCAAGAGAAAAAAAATGTTTAACAACAGAGACACCTCTAGGTCATATTACATACAAAAATTTCTGACCATCTCATTCTTATCTCATACTAGGATGAATTTAGGGGAAAAAAAACCTTTTAGTTTTAATTAATATGCTTCGCAAAAGAATACACTGATCAGAGCAACAAATAAATTGCAATGTGCATAATTTATACCAGATTGTTGAACAGATTGATTCTTCAAGTTATAAATAAAAGGTGTGCCAATCTGTCCCTGACTACCAACCCAAGGATTGTTACCTAGCCCTGTCCAGGACCCGTCAACAACCTCTGAATGGTGCTGGGCCTGGGATAAGTTCTCCTGAGCAAAGAAATTATGGATCCTATCTCCAACTTCGTTACCAGGCATAGATAATCAATCCACCACACAAATTTTCAGCAGCTAAAATTCTGTCACAAGAACATAAATACCTAAAAGGAAGACAAATTTCCAACTTTAACAATTTGACATTGATTGGATAGAGTATAACAGCAAGAAACTTTTCAAGCACAAGCATGTTCACACCTCTTTTCTGCTCATTTAAGTATCGCTCCAACTGCAATGATCATGTCATTCAAAATCTCATTCTGCACACAATGAGAATAAGAGAATAAAAAAGAATGAAAAGAGATATATGGCAAAAAGTCATAAATGCCAAGTAATTCGAAAACTCATACAAGTAAAAAGATACAGAGTATTATGTGCAAGTAGTATAATAGACCAAAAATATTAGTATAGAAAAGAACTTCAATACTCCTAGAAAACACAGAAGAGGAACTGCATTTGAAAGGCCATCAAAGCAATAATAAGCTACGAATAAGCAGAAAACATTCAGGCTTATTTGATGAAAACAAGCATCAAGAAGTTCTATGTGATTTGAAATGGAGGAGAATGCACCATACTTAAAAATCAGAAAGTAACAAAAAAACAGAGATGGGATCCATCTACTAGAGATTGCATTGGATGTTGGATATCTACTCCAGTTCAGTATGGTTACGCAACACCACCAACTAAGCTTGATCATAGAAAAAGATCAATTTTATTGTAGCTAACTAGCTTCTACAGATTTTATGAAAAAATAGATGACCTCACTAAAAGTGTTTTCTATAATTTCATCAAGTTTCTTACATTAAAACAAACATGTAGTCAGCAGTCACTAACCATGAGAAATAAATCAACTACTAAATTGACAATCTAATTCAGAATAGGCTGCAGTAGCACAGATGCACCTATTCTGATCCCCAAATATTCCCTTCATCACAACCACAAAGCACAAAGGCCTCCCACTTCATTGCACAACCAACTTAAAATAAATAAGACCAGCCTCAATTAGCAAGCTCCATAGCTTCCCAATCAATAAGAGATCTCCAACAGTGGTAGTTTTCAACAGGAATTCACACTTCCAACAGAACTTTTGTTCTGAGCCAAAACTAACAATGATGGAGACATTTTCCATAGAGACACTGAGTCACTACTAACATCTATGAAGCACGATCACTCCAACTGCGCGTTTCCTACACGTTTCCCGACACCAACATGAAACTCCTAAGTGCATTTTGTAATTTTTTAAAAATCAGAAATACATTTCTTTTAGTTAAAAATGTGTTTTTTCCTTCCAAAAAGTCTAAAACCTCTGTGTGACACCAATCATTACTCAATTTATTTGATTGAATGTCATTTTTGTTTAAATTTTATATTGAAATAATAACTTGCAATTATATTTTTTAATTTAATTATTTATAAATTTGCCTCATAGTTTTAATATTTATACATTTCCCCCACGTACATGTCTATGTCCTATATTTTTTGTAAATGTCATTTCGCAGTGTCTGTGCTACATAGACTAACATAATGTATTTTGCATTTACATTTATTTACTCTAAGAATAATAAACCAATAGAACTAGAAAAAAAAAAAAAGCAAGTTCAGGGCATATAATTAAGAAAACACCACATGAGTAAGGAGAAAAAAGAAACTTACTGTACTCTCAGGAGGAGAGTTTAGTGCGTGCAACTACCACTTCCAATGCCAGCTTAACTAAACACTACACATAAAGAAAAGCCCAAAAAACAGTCAAATAATTACATGAATAACAACATAAGAACCAGTTAAAATCTAAACAAAACCCTTTTTGCATGTAATGTGCTCCTGTGAACATGGAAGACGTGAAAAGGATAATTAATCATACATAAGAAAATGAAAATTAAAAATCAAGGAGCATTTTTTAAGGCAAACTGAGAATGAACATTAGCAAACTAATCCTCCAAAAACCTCATATAAGATTAAATAACTTCAACTGAACAATGAGACAGTGAACACAAAAGCAAGAGTTTCATTTTCCAATTCCTTTCCTACCTTCCCCAGTCTTTCTTCAGCAACGAAACAACGCCAACAACTCCAAATTAGAGTACAATTTCATATTTATCACCAAGTCCACAAAAGATCGAGAACACAGCACCAGAATTCAAATCCAACACAAAAACTTTACCATCACAAAACAAATGTAAAACCAAAAAAAAAGGCTAAAAAAACAGCTGCCCGCACCTAAAGCACGAAAGACCCGGTACAGATTCGGTCCTCAAGGCAATTAGCTTCGATGTAGAAAAAAGTTAGGGTTTCCAGATGAAATGACTCACAATTTGGCCCGAAACCTTCGCTGGAGCTTGAAACCGATCTTCAGAGACTGTGAATTTGTTAAATAATTTAGGGTTTGAATCGAGAGATGTAAGAGGGAGAGAGAGTGAGTGTGAGCCGTCTCTAAGCTCAGAGAAAGGAAAGATAGAGAGAGAGGAAGCAATCGAAATAGTGTGCGAAATTTTCAACGAACAGAGGAACAAAACCAAGGTTCGGATCCGAACCTCGGGCTTTGATTACTAAGCGATGGGTAGGTTTGGATCCGAGACTGAGAGTGAAGCTAAAGCGTATGAGAGATAGAGAAGGTTAAAAAAGGAAATTTAAATTTTTTAAAAACAAAAAGGCATGTGGAGTGGTTGAGAGGGTGGACAGAAATTAGGTGGTCCTGCGATTACAAATTGCCACGTGTCTAAATATCTGGTGGAACCCACATTGCGAGAAGGGAATTTGCCAATTTTGGTTCATGAAATTTTTACAGATTTAGCACTTGAGGTTGATTTCAATATGATTTTGGTGAAAGGATTAATCTTTTTCATTTTGGAAATTTATATTTTAGTGTATAGTTTATAATTCATTTATAAGTCTTTTTGTTGCGTTGAAAATTTATACTTGAATATTACCAATTTATTTAAGAGTAAATATTTTTTTAGTTTGTTTTTTTTAAGATAGTAAATGTTTTTTTAATTAAAACAAATAAATTTCATAATTTCATAAATTTACTCTGTATGTTGGCTAAATGTACAAATATATCTCTAAATTATGCCAAAAAAACGAGTCAGCCTTTAAAGTATGATTTAGTACAATTATACCCCTAAACTATGAAATCGGTTTAATTGAACCCTTCAAATTTACAGCCGTTACCTACTATTAACCCCTACTGTTAAGTGAATTCGGTTACCACATGAACCAATTATATTGTGATATGTGTCATGAATATTTATAAGTCAAATGTACAAATTTGCCCCCAAAGTATGTCCAAAAGAACAAATTAGCCCATATAGTATGCAATCGGTGCAATTATACTCTTAAATTATGAAATCGTTGTAATTGAACCCCTCAAAATTTATATGTTCAAAATTAAGCCAGACTGTCTCTATTTTTCTTCCAATCCATCTCAGCCACTGAACTTGCTCTGTTACAATTCTTTTGATTTATAATTTTTCTTTTTTAAGTAAATTTAACTTCAAATTTGTCGGTATGAATATCCGATTGATTTTTTTTTTTTTCTAAAGGAAAATTTAAGAGAATTTAGGATTTCTAGAATAAATTGGATACTTTATAATTGATTTATTTTTTGATTTATTTTTAATGTCCAAAACAGCACTTTTTTGATTTTTTTTTTTTTTAAATTACTTTAAACGACGTCATATTGATGGATGAACAGATAAATCTTCATGACACATGTCGCAATATGATTTGTCCATGTAGCAACCGAGTTAACTCAACACATGGGTTAATGGTGGGTAACAAATAAATCTTGAGGGGTTCAATTGGACCGATTTCATAGTTTAAGGATATAATTAGATTAATTGCATACTTTATGGGTTAACTTGTTCTTTTAGATTTACTTTAGGGGCAAATTTAAACATTTGGCTTATAAATATTTATGACATTTGTTGCAATATAATTGGTCCAATGCATATTGGTAACAGATAAATCTTGAGGAGTTCAATTAAACCGATTTCATAGTTTATGGGTATAATTTTACCAATTGCATATTTTATGGGCTAACTTGTTCTTTTCGATATAACTTAAAAACAAATTTGTACATTTGGCTTATAAATCTTCATGACACATGTCTAACAGATAAATCTTGAAGGGTTCAATTGGACCGATTTTATAGTTTAGATGTATAATTAGACTAATTGCATACTTTAGGGCTAACTTGTTATTTTGGATATACTTTATGGGCAAATTTGTACATTTGGCTTATAAATTTTTATGACGCATATCGCAATATAATTGGTCCAACGCATGTTGGTAGCAGATAAATTTTAAGGGATTCATTAGACCGATTTTTTAGTTTAAGGATATAATTGGACCAATTGCATATTTTATGGGGTAACTTGTTCTTTTGGATATACTTTAGGGGTAAATTTGTGCATTTGGCTTATAAATCTTCATAAAGCTTGTCGCAATATAATTGGTACATGTGGCAACCAAGTTCACTCAACGGCTGGAAACTTGAGAGGTTCAATTTGACCGATTTTATAGTTTAGAGGTATAATTATATTAAGTTATACTTTAGGAGCTTACTCATTCTTTTGGATATACTTTAAGAGCAAATTTATACCTTTAACCTTGTATCTACTATAAAAATTAAAAATAAATAATTATAAGTGGAGTGTTATTTAATTTTTTTATTATCTTTTTTGTCATTTGATGACGGTATAATAAGTCATTAAAAAATTATTTTGCAGAAGATATATAATCGAAATCAAAATTAAAATGAGCAAAATTTATATAAAAATTACTATTTATTTTCTGAAATTTAATATATTTAAATTATATTAGTATTTTTTGATATTTAAAAATTATATAATTTGTCCTATCTGTTTTATTATATTCTATTAGTGTATCATTCTGTTGGATTTTGTCTAAAATACATTATATTTTGGTGAAATGACAATAACAAAATTGTTATATTCCGTGAAATTTGACATATTGTATTGATACCCCTACAAGTTTGATATATTGTATTAATACTCTATAAAGTTTGATCTATTGTGTTAATACTCTCGAGTAAAAAAGAATATTATTTTTTGCTAACATTAAATATTTTAAATTTAACACGATGAAAATTACCTTAAAATTTAATACAATGACTATGTAGTTTAACAGGAATATAATAAAATAAGCAAAAAAAAAAAGCGATTTGTTGTGGATAATTTTAAAATGTTATAATTTTTTACTTGAAAATATAGATCATAAATATATAAAATACAATATTATAGATATAAATATACGTTCTATATATAAATATATATTATACTTGTTTTAAGATTTAGGGTTATTTAAAGTAAATAATGGATAGAATTGTACTATTATTTCCAACAAACCAAAAATTATACATATTTTTTTGTTCAATATTTTCTTTTTGTAGGTCTCAAAATAGCTCAAGAGGAGGTGAATTGATATTTTAAAAAATTTATGACTTTTGCAAATTGATCCACATTTTTTAGGTAATCTAGTAGTATTCTAATAGAAATAGAGTTGACTACCAAAATAGAAAATGAAATTTCAGTTTATCAAAACGAATTTTAAAATCAAATAAGATAATCAACCTCTATCAGTCTTTTAATTTGATAAACAAATACTTTTAGTAAAAACTAAATACTCAAATTTATCTTGAGATCAAAACCAAAGTGTATTTCAAACTCTTTTTAACTAAAATCGAATTTGAAGAATTTAAAACAGCTATTTTGTAGCAATATAACACAGAGATAAAGAGAAGAAACTTTACACAAATGATTTATACTAGTTCGGCTTTTCTTAGCCTACATCTACTCCTCAATATTCAAACTTGAGAGTTTCTCTCTACTTGTAACTTTTTTCAAAGGCAAAAGTTAAGTCAATTACAATCTTAAACAAAGCTAAACTCAAGCTCTCTCTCACAACCTCAAGTTTCTAAAAAGTAAAACTTGAAAAATACTTGATTAGCTTGAAATTTTAGGTGCTAACCAACTCAAAACAAGTTTTATAGCTCTACTTGAAAACTTATAGTTCAAATACACTTTAATCAAGTTCGAATTTGAGAATTACAGCATACATTAGAAACCAAAGTGAAGCGAATATCAAATGTTAAGTTAAAGTGGAAGGAAAAACTTCATAGGAGATAAAGATCAATTTTTTTTTTATGAATCTTATATTTTCTAATACCAAAAATATTTTTCCATCATGTATTTATAGTTTTAGAACAGAAAACTAGCTAGTAGATATAAAAATTACTTTAACAACAACTAGCCATTTTTTTTTGTCTTATAGCAAAAAACTATCAGTTGTTCGATTAGCATACTATGTTTCTAACTGCTTTTTGCTTACTCTTTAGAATATTAAGTTTCTGACATTTTTTGACTTACTATTAGAATACTAGGTTTTTGATAGTTAAAAAACCTTTTTAACTCAAACTTTTCTAACACTTTTGAGTTTCACTTTTGACACACATCAAATTGACTTTACAAATTGATCCTAATATACATCTTTATTGCACATATGTCTCTTATTGAATATATGTCTTTCACTTCTAATTATTGAATATTAAAATATGAAATTAGAACAATAATATAACAAATTCTAACACTTCAATCATGGTTTTAGAATCATCAAAACTTAAAATACAAAGATTTTAGCATTTGAACCAACACTTTTTATTTTATTTTATATTTTTATGTGAAGTGATATATATATATAATCTTTGCTTTTTTTTATATGATTGATGTTAATCAAACTATAAAAAATATACCAATGAGAAATAATAAAAGAAAACAAAAAAATGATTTAAAACAAATATATATTTTATATTCGACCAACCAAACATAAAGTTATGTGGCAAAATCATATTTAGTGTAGAATTGAGTTTTATTGCAATACTAAATAGTCTAGTAAAATTTCGAGAATAAAATTTTTTAAAGGGAGAGAAATGTCATATCAACTAATTTTAACTTTAATTCATGTGAACCATAATATTAAGTGTGACGAGATTGAAAATAAGAATAGAAAAAAATAGAAATTAATTTAAGCAATAAATTTCAAAAGAGTGAAAAGTATGAAAGTCAAATAAAAATTAAAAAATAGGACCGAATTGTAAAAGTTGAAAAGCATGGGAATTAAAAGAAAAAAATAAAAAAAGTTATTATTATCGTAACAATGACCTTACGAAAAAGTGAATTTTATAAAAAAGAATTTGATTGAGGGGTGTATTGAATAAAATTATATATATAAAGGATTAAATTGTAAAAAGTATAATGTATGGGAGTTAAATGAAAAATTAAAAAAAGGTCTAAATTGCATAGAGGGAAAATAATGGTAGTCAAATAAAAAGAGGACAACATTGTAAAAAAGTGAAAAGTATGGGAGTCAAAAGAAAAAAATAAAAAGTAGACTAAATTGTAAAAAGTGAAAAGTATAAGAGTTAAAAAAAATAAAAAAAATTATAGGCTACATTGTAAATATTGAAAAGTATGAGAGTTAAAGAAAAAATGGACTAAATTATAAAAACTGAAAAGCATGGGAGTTAAAAAATAAAAAAGAAGACTAAATTAAAAATAGTGAAAAGAGTCAAAGAAAAAAATGAGAAGAATACCAAATTATAAAAAGTTAAAATTATGAGAGCTAAAAGAAAAAACGTGAACTAAATTGTAAAAATTGGAAAGTATAAGAATTAAAAGAAAAAAATTATAGACTAAATTGTAAAGATTGAAAAGTATGAAAGTCAAATAAAAAATGACGAAATTGTAAAAAGAGAAAAAAAATAAAAAATAACTAAATTGTAAATAGTAAAAAGTATGCTAGTCAATTAAAAATAAAAAAAAGACCAAATTATAAAAATTAGAAAATATAAAAATTAAAAGAAAAAATTAAAAAAAATGATAACTAAACTACAAATAATGAAAAATATGAGATAAAAAATAAAAAGAAGGATTATATTGCAAAGAAAGGAAAATACAAAAAAGAAAAAAGACAAAAAACTATTCAATGAATAGTAAATCTACTAAGGGTTTTAGCATATATAATAATGAGTAAATCATATAATTTTTTAAATTTAGAAAGTATTAGTAAGTAAAATATATTAAAATTTAGATAATAAATAATATTTTTTTATTATTTATCATCATACAGGATCTATAAATGAATTAAAATTTAATTTATATGGATTTGTTTGTATTGTGAATGTGGATTCATGATTTGTGGAGTGATTTTTTATACAATTTGAAATGTATATAAGGCTATAATTCCCTTGATGAGACCATGAACGGAAAAAGGTGAGAAATATGCTTGTGGGTAGGGGTGAGCAGAACCGAATGGAACTATATTGAATTTTATTTATTCGGTTTTTAATTTATTTAATTCAGAAATTTTTAAAAATTTTGATTTATTTGGTTTAGTTCGGTTGAAAATATTGAAAGACCAATTAAATTGAACCAACCTAATATTTATATATATATATATATTTTAAAAAATTTATAGTAATTAAACAATAATTTCTTTTAATTTTTATATAATTAATTCTAACGTTTTTTTTCTAGTTTTGTTTTCTTTTATTTTTATATAAAATAAAAAAATTATTGTTTATAATAATTAGTTTTGTTATTAAAAATTGTGGCAATTTATTATAATATGTATTAATCTTAATTTTATGATAATTAATAAAATTATGATACATTGATTTTAATTTAGAAAATTTTATTTTTAATTTATATTAATTGATAAAGCTATTATGATTGATTTTATTTTTTATGATTGATAAAATATGGTAATAATTATAATTTATATTAATTAATAAATTAATTTATAAAATTGATTAAACCAAATGAAACTAAACCAAAATATTTTGGTTCAATCAGATTCGGTTCATAATATATTTTAGTTTGATTTGGTTTGGTTTTTCTGTATAGGTTTTAAACTGAATCAGACCAATATAACGAGCAGTGTAAGAAAGGATCAAACTTTTAAAAATATTACAATTTTACTCAACTCCAATTTTTAATTAAAAAAATGACTTGTGACTTGAAAAATGTAAGTTATAGTGTTGTGATATGTTAACCAATTGCAACAATATTTTTTTTAAATGGAAATTGGATTTGGCACTAAATTATAATATTTTAAAAAATTTTAATATATATTTACAATAATTAAAAGATGGTTAAACTCATTCTCAATCATTTAAATTTTACAATTTTTTCCAGTTTGTCCCATGAAATCAAATTTTTTTGCCCAATTTGCTCTCTATACAATTTAAAAAATGTAGCAACTTAGCTGTTGGAATCACATTAAAAATATAAAATCACATTCCAATTATCAGATCATCACAAATGGTAAATTATTACCTTTTTTAAATTTCACAATAGACAAATTAAACAAAAAAAAAAGAATTTTAATGGGCAACCGGTACCAAAAAGTAATATAATAATAAAAAATTAAAAATATTAGAAATGGGTTAAGCCTTAAAAAATTTAATACCAATTAGCAATATAACAATAAAAATCGATATAATTTATTTATTTATGTATTTAACCTATATAGGGGATTATGTAGACGAGACTCTGAATTTGAGACTTTCTACCTAACCTTATAAAAATACAGACGCATATTTTTATTGGCCGTTGGATGGCAAAATCCATATTTCGGCTATTTGCAAAATAATTCATAAAATTTTTGAGACCAAATGATTATAGTCTTTCAACTAGAGGTATAATCGAGTTGAGCTTACACATATAATATTAAATTTAAATTCGATTTCACTATAAAATTTGGTACTCAAAATTTATACAAATTCAATTATTTTCAAAAATCATCTTCAAAACTATTAAAGTTATTAGACTTTAGTTCGACAAGGCTCAAATCAATTAAAAACTTTTAATACACAATGTAATAGACTCAACTCCAGTTAAATACCTCGGTTATAAAAATAGTTTAATAAATAATAAAAAACACACACTCAATTAAAATTGAGAACTTTACGAGTCGCATATTGCAATACTCGAATATTTGATTGATTTTAACATTTTTATAATTTTGATATTTTATTATTTTTAAAATTATAAAATAATTTTCTCAAACATAATTATGGAAAAACGTCTATTTTTTTTATTTTTATATGTTAATCTCAAATTATTTTTTCAAAAATAAAAAAAAATTCAAAAAACATTTACTCCCAATTATTTTGCCATTTTAGAAATAAAGATCACTAAACTTTCAACTTATATCCATATTTTATTAATTTTAATATAATTTTAGTTACTTATAATTAGTTTTTGAAATAAATTTTCAAAATTCAAAATAAATTATTTTATATTATACTATTAGAAATTTATTTACCTTTACAATCTGATATATTGTAGCAGTACTTGTAAGCAAAATAAAATATTATTTATTACTGATGATAAATATTTTAAAATTTAATAAAACTATATAATTTAGTAGAAATGAATTAAACGGAGACCGATGATATAACTTTAAAATATCTTGAGTATTAGGGGACATTTGGTTCAACTGTTGAAGGTAACTGATAGCTTTTTGAATATCTAACAACTGAACAAAAGTGTTTAGTAAGACTCCTAATCTGATTCTAACACAAATCAGTTGTTATTTAAAAAAACTTCATTTTAATGTTTTTTCTATAAGTTGGACTATATTGCCCTTATATATTTTATTAATTACAAAATATTTATTTTCTTCAATTTAAAATTTTTGATCGATAAATTATTTATAATTACAAATAAAGTTATCAATTCACGTCGTGTCATATATAAATGTGCCGTGTCATTATTCATATCATTTAAATGTATCATTTTCATATCATATAATCATTTAACCATTTATAAATTTATATACTTAAACGTATATGTATGTCGTTTAAATGTATCGTTTCGTGTCATATAATCGTTTAAACATATCGTTTCGTATCATATAATCGTTTAAATATATCATTTTGTATTATATAAAATTTATTAAATATTTTATATATTATTAAATGTGTATAATCGTGTTATAAACATATTATGCATGTTCGTATCGTGAAAAATTTGTATTGTATCGTGTCAAAAATTGTCAACTCTAATTAAAAATATAAAAATATTACAAATAATATTTAAACTAGTAATATTATTTATTTTTAAATGAAAAAATGTATAATATATTTCTAATTACTATATGTGTTATTTAATAGATTAAGCATAAATAATATTAAATTTATTTATAAATTATACATATATATTTTTGAAATTTTTATTTATAATTAATTAAATTTTATTATTTTTATTATCTTAATTATAATATATAATTATATGAAATATTTATTTTATTTATTTATATTTCATATGAAAATATATATTTCAAATAATATAAATTATATACTTCTTTGTAATTTTATATTTTAACAGCAGCAATTCAATAAATTTTACCAAATATCAATATTAATCAGCTGTCAACTACTAGTTACATTCAACAGTTAAATCAAATAAGCTTAGAGCTCGTTTAGCGCTGCGTTAATAAGCTCAAGAAGCAGGTTTGAGAGAAAAAAAACAAGTGAGAGAAGTGTTTAGTAAAAGTGAAAATGCTGATTCGTAGGTCCAAAATTATGGTTTGAAAAAAGAACAAAAAGACATGATTCTATATAACCATGGTTCTACAAAACATTTTTATGGAGTTCCAAAAATGTCACCAAGGAATAATTATAATTACCAAAATGTTATCATATAAAAACTTTTTTTTTCTTTCTCTTTCTTTCAAACCCTAGCCATCACCTTTAATCCTCTCCCCTCTTATCCCATATGATAATCCTTTCACAATCAAGGAACTTCGATTACCAAGTTACTTCGATAAATCGGTAGAGGTTTGTTTTTTATTTTCAATTTATTTTTTTCTTATTTATTAATTTGTACTGTAAGTTATCTTTCCCATTTTCTACTCTAAGTTTTGCTATTTCTCATTTCTTTTTTGTTTTTGTTATGGGTTGTTAGGAGTTTTTACAACTTTGTTCACTTTTTTGTGTGTGGAATTAATGCACAAAAATGATAAACAGTGAGTAGTTACTTAGGTTTGTTAATGAGGAGATTTTCCTTAAATATTTATATATATGTTCAAAATAATAGAGGTTCTTTACCCATGAGCTTCATTGTATGAAATTTTATTTTTATAATTGCTCTCTATAAATCATGTCATGATTTAGGATTATGCGTTCTCTTGTGTGACATTTGGAGAAACAAGATCCTTATATCGTGTATGCAGAGTTTGTCTTTTAATTATCAAATCCTTTTGCCTATTTGAAAGTTTCACCCACACACAAACCTCTACTAGACTTCTCATTAATTTTTTTTATTGCCAACATATGCATAAATATAGATTAATGTACTATATTATTAGATTTTAGGGAAATTATTGCTTCAAGGTCAAATTTTTACTTTATTACTGTGTGATTAATTATTTGACATACATTTCATTCATATTATATTAGGATCATTTGTATGACAAATATGAATGGACATCCAAAACAATTGAGTCAGGAAAATGAAACTAAAACTTCCAAAGCAAAGTGGAGTCATGAGATTTTAGAAACTTTTTGTGACATTTGTGCGTGAACTGTTCAAAAAAAATTTCAACCTGGAAGTCATTTATCAAGAAAATGATGGAAGTGTGTACTTAATGAATTTCATAGATAGACTAAATTGGATTATAGTAAGCTCAAATTAAAAAATAAATGGGATTCAATGAAAAAGGAATGGAAGTTGTTTCAAAAGTTGATATGTAAAGAGACTGGATTAGGATGGTATGCAAAGAAAAATACTATTGATGAATTTGATGATTGGTGGGTAGAAAAAATTAAAGTTAGTATTTAATTATAGCAACTTGAGTTATAAAGTTCTTTTAGTTATTTACATGAATTTATAAATTTCTAATATATTCTCTATTTTTTGGATTATGTAGGTTAAATTTACTTATGAAAAATTTCGAAATCAAGGGATCCCTAAGAGTTTGCTAGAAAATTTGGATATATTGTTTATGGACACTATAGCTAGTGGTGAGCATGCTTGGGCTCCATCTATTGGTGTGTTAATTGATGAAGGTGATGAACTTGATGATGGAGTTGGTAATGATACCATCCAATTAGAAGATAATGGTGATTTTGAAGAGAAATATTAATTTCTTAAGAATCTACATTAACAAATTAGTGGTGAGTGTCAAGGGATTGTAGGAGGTAACCATGTGAATGAACAAACTAAAGAAAGAAAGGGGAAAAGAATTGATAGGTCAAGTAAGCAAGCTAAGAAGGATGCCAAATTAAAGAAAATTAAAAAACAATCTACTAGTTCAATGAAATTGTCGGAGCAAATTGATAGGTTAGTTGCTATAATTAAGAGTAGAGGCACCATAACTTTCAAATAGAAGTGGCAATGAGGAGGGTTTATTCGATCTCGAAATCCCGCCCCATTCCCTTTCCTGCCTCGATCTCTAATTGAAAATTTTTTTTGGTCCCCATCCCTGCATCCGATGGGGACGAAGATTCCTGATCCGATCTCCGATTTATATTTTTTATTTTTTTCAATACTTAACATTATTTTTTATTTGTATTAATTAGTTAATTATATAATTTTTTAAATAAAAATATTTTTTTACTTTAAAAAAATGTTATATTCTTATTTTATTATTTTTAAATTTATTAATTATGTTAAAAAATATATAATATTATATATAAATATATATATATATATATAAAATTATCGGGGCGGGAATGTATATACCATCCCCGATATAACAAAATTTCGTGGTTGAGGCGGGGCATAAAATATAAAAAAAATCCGCTCTATTTGGGACAGAATACAGCGGATTGGACTAAAATTGCCATCCCTACTTCAAAAAAGATAAAATTGCCTGTGTATAGTATTGCATAAGCTTATGCGGACCTTAATTCCTTACTAGAAATGGAGAAAAGCAACGAACTTTGGTTATTTGCTAGTTGTTAGAAAACAACACAAAGAGAGAGACATTTGCTTCCATCAAGAAATCCGAAGCCAAATTATCTTGGTTGAAATATAAAAAAGTTAAAGACTAACATGTAAAATATTGGTATGGATGAACAAACTAAAGTATCAGTATGAGTATTATTGTTTGTATTTTTAAGGACTAATGATGTTTGTATTTTTAAGTAGATTCATATTTATTGCTTTTGTATTTGTAAGGACTAATTGCTTGAATTGTATAGATGAATATTGCTCTTTTTGTATTTGGTTTGCAATTTAAGTATTGATGTCTTTGAAAATAAATTTTTTCTTTATTTTTTTGGATATGGACACTTGTGTGCAACATGATGATTGTAATGGCTTAAAAACTCGGTAACTATAAATAGTATTTTCTGGGTATGAATAGTATCGTACGGGATGAATAATATCACACGAGAGTGAAAAATATTTTACTTGACCATCGAAAAGTACGATTCATGAGAAGTCCAAAAATGTAATTTGAGGTGAAATTGAGTTCAAACAAGTCTTTAAAAGTTAAAAATAAAAATAAGATACGGTTTGGTTTGAATAATAACCTAATTTGACTGAACTTCGAACGAGCTTGAAAAAAATACTAGAGATCTCTAAAAAATTATCTGAACACATAAATTCACTCTAAATATTATGAGAGATTTTTTGGTGAGGAAAAATTTATTTTTGGGTGACTCAGAAAAATAAGTTTTCAGACCGGTAAAATCTGTCAGACCGGAAAACGATGTCATTTTGACTCCAAAATTTTGTGCACCCTAAAGAATATTTTTTTTATAATTATAGATATATTTTTATGAGAAATGGTGCAAGAAAAATAAAAGAAAAATAATTGAGTTTGAAAACGTTAGAAAAATTAACTAATGGGTTTATTTTGAGTTGGACCAAGTGGTTAGACCTGGTTTGGCCCATTTTGGATGGGCATAAAAGGACAAAATACTGGAATTTTTAAGAGAATTCTATCACCATCTCCACTTCTCTAGCCGTGACCTTCTCTCCCATTTTCCACTTCAATTTTTTTCAAATTTCTATCCAAAATTTCATCAAATTTCATTACTTAAATAATTCTAAGATCCTAAATCCATCTTTGGCAATCTCTAAAACTCAATTTTGGTAAACAAGTTGATAGAATTGTGAACGAACAATTTAGAGTAAGAGAATTCCATCACCATCTCCACTTCTCTAGCCGTGACCTCCTCTCCCATTTTTCACTTCAATTTTTTTTCAAATTTCTATCCAAAATTTCACCAAATTTCATCCCTCAAATAATTCTAAACCCTAAATCCATCTTTGGCAATCTCTAAAGCTCAATTTTGGTAAAAAGTTGATAGAATTGTGAACGAACAATTTAGAGTAAAAATCCAAGAAAGTGAGTTTATTAAATTTAATTAAGTTTTGGGTAGATTTTAAGATGGAGATTTATAATTCATGCAAATTTTGGATTATTGAAAGGGAAAATTTATGCATAGACTTTTGCAAGGTGAATGTGACAGAAGAAGCAAACAAAGATAAGGGAAAAGGAAAATAAATAGAGAAATAAGCAATAAGAAGAGGTAAATAAGGTTTGTGAATACAAATTCTATTATTTTCTATTTATTTTGATGGTTTTTCATGTATATGTATGTATGTGTGCATGAAGAAAAATTATGAAATTATAGAAATCTAGCATAGAAACATGAAATTTAGTTTAAATTATGATATTTAGAATGAATGATTTGATGAAAATAAGATTTTAACTAAATAAGGTGAATGAGCCTAATGGTGTATCACAAGGAAAATAGATTGAGTTCATGAGGTTTTAATGAATTTTAGTTGGAAAATGAAAATAGAATTAAAATAAGATTAGTAGGAATTTAGTGAAAATTTTTGGAAATTATTTGGTTATATTATGGCTTAGATGAGTATTATATACAAAATTGCATAAATTATAAATATATATTTAAAATGAGATAATGGTGTAACTAGAAAAGAAATAAATGGAATTAATTTATATATAAAAAAATTATTATGATATGCGTGAAAATTAGCTAATTATTAATAAGGATTATGGAAAACTAAATATGAAATGGAAAGATAGAAGTTGTATGATGATTTTGAATATGTAAGTATGAATAAGAAATAAAATATGATGTATGTATGTTTAACTATGCCATGGAATAAGAAATAGAACTATGTTTATGAATAAGAAATACTGTTATTTAAGGGTATAAGTAAGAAAAAGGTAAAGGAAAGTTAGTTTTGCTCTTGGTATACTGATAGTTAAATAAGAAGTACATGATATAATTGGCTAGTCATAGGGATACTTTACTACGGTACGAGTTATGGCGACTCCCATGTGTAGGCCAATAGCGGTCTACAACCATATTTCTTTGTTTTCATATTATTATGTTTATGGCTTGATGGTTCTTAGTGATTACTTTTTTTTTTAATATTTTCGGACCTCTGGGGTCTTCGTCCCGTATATCTGGTTCGAAAATTTATACTGGATACTAATAGGGATAAAATAAGGAGTTAAGTATAAACTTGTAAAAATATGACGAATATAGGAGTAAAATGACAATTATATAAAGAATTAAAAATAAAAGGGAGTAATTGGTAATTATGCAAGAAATAGAATTAAAAAAAAGAGAGATTACTAATGAGCTAATAATTAAAATTAAGGAAATGTATGTAAATGGTTTGTGTTAGTAAATATATATCATAATAATTAACTATAATAATAATAATAATAATAGATGTGAAATGATAATTAATAAGTGACAATAATAAAAATTATTATGAATTAATTTGTGGGATAAATGTGCATGCATAGTATGTATGTTTTTAGAAGAAAAATATTATAATTGTATTCACCATTAAGCATAAACCACTTAGCGCGTAATTATTGTTGCGCACAAGTTTAGATTATACAGATTGAGGAGCATAGAAGTTGGAGCAAGTATACGACTCCATAATCAAATATCAAGATAATTTAGTAGTGTTTTGGACTAGAAACATATATGTGTATAGTTTTGCAATGAACAATGTATATGTATGCATGATGCTACGAACAATATGAATGAATGTTAGATACATTTAATAGTTTATATTATGGATGATATGTATATACTTATGTAATTTGTATGTATGATGGAATGATTTGTACAACTGATTGAAGCTATGGTTATTGGAGGTTGTTGAGGTATTGTGGAGTATATTGAGAGTATTTTTTTTTCCAATTTGCAAGAGAGTAAAATTCACAGTACAACCGTTATACTGTTGAACATTTTAATAAATGAATAATTAAATAAGACAATTATAAGTACATCGGCAATATATATATATATATAAATTTACACCAATTTGTTTAACATCATTAAGAATAAAAATTGACATTTAATATGATTATGAGCCGATTTGAAACATCCATTATACATAATGTATCACAGGTTTAGGGTGTTACAATGATGGTTGCGGGAGTGATGATGAGGATATTATTGATCAATTAATAATAGCAATAAGTGGTGCAACATTCGAGTATTATTATAAGTATATTTATAAAGAACCTTGTATGGTTTCATACCAAAACAGGACACAAATGGTTAATAGAGATATTACAAGGTCACAAAGATTGTTGCATTAATATGTTTAGAATGGAAAAAGAAATCATGGTACAACTTAGTTATGACTTAGAAAATAAATATGGATTGACATCATAAAAAAGAATGTCAATGATGGAGAAGCATGCAATTTTTTTGCATATTCTTAGTGTTAATGCATCAAATAGGCATGCTCGAGAAAGATTTCAACATTCTAGTGAAATAATTAGTCAGTATTTTAAGGAAGTGTTAAACGATGTATGCTTGATGCCAATGGATTTAATCAAGCCAGTAGATCCTGAATTCAAAAATATTCTACCGAAAATATACAATGATTCATAATATATGTCTCGCTTTCAGGTAATATAATGTATATTTTAATTTTTATTATATTTTTCGTTGCAATTTTCTCTTAAAAAAATTATTATTATTTTTGCATATAGGATTGTATCGGTGCTATTGATGGTACACATGTTCGTACATGTATTTCTTTTGAGCTACAAATTCCATATATTGCTAGAAATGGAATCCCCACACAAAATATTATAACTGTTTGTAGTTTCGATATGCAATTCACTTTCGTTTTGGCTGGATGGGAAAGAACATCTCATGACACAAAAATTTTTCACATTGCAATCAATAATCAACGTATCAAATTTTCTAAGTCACTTGAAGATACCTTTTAAACTTTTATTATTTTTTGAAATATATAAATCTTCATATAACATATAAAATTGCAATTAATTTTTGCTATGCATTCATTACATGAAAATATTATTTAGTTGATATTGGATATCCAAATATAAATGATTATCTAAAACTTTATAGAGGAGTTAGATATCACTTATCTAAATTTTGACATGGACAACAACCATTCGGAAGAGATGAAATTTTAAATCGTGCACATTCTTCTTTACGCAGTGTAATCGAGAGGACTTTTGGAGTGTAGAAAAATATATGGTATATTTTAGATAATATGCCTGCATATCATTTCAAGATGCAAGTAAAAATTGTTGTTGCTTCTATGGTCTTACATAATTATATTAGAAGGACATCAAGAGGAGACGAAGTATTTCAATTATATGATAGCAATCATAATTATGTGCCTACATATATGCCAGATGTTGATGCTATTCCTAGTCAAAATTTTAAAGACAATGAATCATGTCAAATGGATGACATTCGCAATCAAATTGCATGTAGTTTGCTAACTCTTAGAAATTAATTGTAAAAAAATAGCTAAGGTCCTATTAAACCTAAATTATTGTATAGTGTACTCATAATTATTATAATATTACATTTAAATATAATATTAAACCTAATATTATATTTATTTATTTTTTCCATTCACAATTTATTTTATTTTGTATAAATTAATATTTATTAGACATAATAGTAATTTTACTATATTCAAATGGTAGTTCTAATATAAAATTAGTAAAAAATAATTATATTTTCATGTATGTCCATTTTTGTTATTTATACTTAAAAACACTTACAACAACAGTTTTTAACCAAGTACAGAAGACTATTTTTTTTCAATAGCAGTTTACCAAATAGAAAATATATTTTTACGATAAGCAATTTTAAAATCAGCAAAAACAGAATTAAACAGCAATACCAAATAAGCGCTTATTCTCCTTTGCTCCGATTTTTCAGTCTAAAGAGAGAGGACTCTCCTAGTAGACGACTCCGATTTCATATTTCTCCCAAAAGTATACAAGCATCACCCCCTTTTTTCAACAGCCCCACCCTTAAACGATGAGCAACAACAGAGAAGAGGTAGCTAGACGTCGTAATGCGGTGGCCGAGTATCACAAAAAGTTATTACAGCACAAGGAGTTGGATTCTAGAGAACGAATTAATCAATCCATATTCTTCATTGGCTTGATCTAATATTCTATACCATCTGATATAACTTTTATGTTGTTTTGTTTACATTTTATATACGTTTCTCCATTTGTGTAGTGAAGTTTTAATGTTTTGATAAAATGAATTTTAACTGCTGCTGGCAATTCCCTGTTTCAAGTGTTCACCACCAAATTATTTCCCTTCTTCTTCTTCCTTTTTTTTTTTTTGAAAAGATTAGTTTCTCTTATTTTAAAAATACCACTTGTGCAAATCAACGATAAATTCACTGCATTGTGGAGGAGATATATACAATTTTGGAAGTTCTTATTCATATTATTAAGAATGTATTTTATGCATAGTAGTAATAACATTTACTAAAAAAAATTATTAGTTATTAAATTTTATTAAAAGATATATTTAACGTATATTTATAATATATATATATATAT